>VDFB02264626.1:0-235057 GCA_007258455.2 Sequoia sempervirens
AGTGCAACCCCATCAATCTGGGAACACAAGAAACTCCTCATATTACATTCTACGCAGAGTCATTATTATGCAAAGAACAAGAGGAGTTGGCTACCTTCTTAAAGGAGAGGAAGATAAATTTTGCATGGACCTATGATGATATGCCAGGATTGGATCCAGAGGTAGTGGTTCATCACTTGGAAGTCTATCCTGAAGCTAAACCTGTAAAACAGAAGTTGAGAAAGATGCACCCACAGATTGCTCTATTAGTCAAGATGGAACTCTAGAAACTACTAGATGCGAGATTCATATGAACGATCACCTACCCTGAGTGGGTCTCCAATCTAGTACCGATTTCAAAACCAACCAGGGGCATAAGAATCTGTTCAAACTTTAGGGACTTGAACAAGGCTTGCCCAAAAGATGATTTCTCGTTACCTAACTGTAATCTTTCTGTAGCGCCCTTAATTGATTCTGTAGCACCTTTAATCTTGTAGTGCCCATAAGAATTTCTATAGCATTAATATGGTAATATGTTTTTTATGCTTAGAGAAATATGGAACGCTTCTAAAGAATTTATTTTCCCAGTTGAACTCATTCAAGTGGTTTGACCTTAGCCAAGAAACTTGTCAGAATGGGCTACTATTGGCCTACCATGGAGGGAATTTAAGCAAAAGATCAAAAGCATTTATTACTATTATGTTTTTTGCGACCATTGACTCGAGGATAGCGACCAGCTGGTCGATCGTACAGATGGAGATATGCTGATATTATTGCTCAGCCGAGATTGGGAAAACTGGAGCATTGGCAGCGTCTCTTAGATGATCTGGATACAGTATGTTGGCAGCCATATTTAGATTGTGAGGCATGGCTAGAGGATGCGAGGGAGATGCCCTATGTCTGTACATCCAGATTTTTGATTGGGCGTACTTCATGGATCATTGAGATATTTCTTGCTCAACGAGTATGTCGGTAGTTTGGTCAGATTCAAGGTATGCCTACGGGTTCTGCCATTTATGCACGACGATAGCCAGAGCTTGCAGTGTGGGGTCCACGGATTTCCTATGAGATAGCGGTGGCAGAGTTCACCAGTTTAGGAGCGGTGATGTGGGACTATTGAGTTGATGTCCTTGACAGAGGGACAACCCCAGAGTATAGCCAGTATGTCCTAGAGCATCCTACACCACGTATGTTTGATCCTGATGAGCCTATAGCTCTTGTTGTTGCATAGAGACGACGACAGAGAGATTCAACTTCAGAGGGTGATGATTCAGAGGGAGGGGATGATGATGAGAGTGGAGGAGATGATGATTCAGAGGGAGATGATGAGGAGGATGGTGGAGGTAGGGGTGGTGGTGGTAGGGGTGGTGATAGAGGTGGCAGGAGAGGTGGTAGGAAAGGTGGTAGAGGTGGTAGAGGTGGTAGAGGTGGACCACGGATGAGACACATAGATCCCTCTTCTTTAGTAGATCTAGCAGTATCAGGTTAGATATCCTCTCTATAGAGTACAATACAGAGTTTACAGACTCATCTAGCACAGGCACAGGCCTTGATTACATAGTTGCAGGGATAGTTGACTTCAGTTATTGCTGAGAGGGATACAGCCAGACAGCGGGGTGAGCAGGCCATTGCTTTGGCAGATAGTCTACAGAGAGTAGTAGCTAGCACCCTACGTGGTGACATGATGAGAGAGGTGACTAGAGCCACCCGAGAGGCCGAGTTTTACAGGACCAGATATCATGATGTTGTTCCACCTAAGTGGAGGGAGAGTTATACTCAGTCACAGTCTACTCATACTCGCTCTCGTACTACCAGCAGGGGTGTCACATAGCCATTACCTCCAGGAGGGCCATCAGGGACAGGCAGAGTAGGTCCATCAGGGGCAGGTGGTACAAGTCCCAGACCAGCTCCATCAGAGGATAGCACTGCCTAGTGCATTGTAGATGATTTTTTTTTTGTGATAATCTTTTGAGACATTTGTATACACCCTGAGATGATCTCATTTTTGATGATGTTATATCATGTATAGTTGACATCCTTGTACATTTTGACATTCATTTTTGAGATATATGAAATGCAGCGATAATTTATGATGAGATAAATGCGTCTATTTTTTATATGCATGATGTTTATGATATGATGGTTTCCCTATGTTTATGATTATGATATATATGTATGCATGATTTATGAGATGAGTGAAAATCTATTAATGCATGATTGTATAAACATGATGTACAATACAATTTATACATGTTTATGAATGTTTATGATGTATGCTTTATTTTTATGATTTTTCTAATGCAAATATGTATGAAATGATGTATGAAATGTTGTTTTGTGAATGTCAAAATATACTCAGTCATGTAATTGAAAAGATATGAACCATTTGATACTTTGCCAGCTTTTTGGGAAATCTATGAATGCAAAATGCAGATTCTAACATAAATGTAATCTATACTAACCATGCAGGATATTCATACAATATTGCCATTTAGAGAGCTTATTTTTGCTTTTTGTATCATCATAGAGCATTGAAATGTTGAAAGTTAATACAAGCATCAAAGGGTATGTTAGCACCAGTGATGACCTGAGTATTGTTTTCATGATTTTTAATATAGCAAGTTAATACAAGCATCTAAGTATAATTGAACCAAGATGACCTAAGTATTGCTGCATAAACAAACAAGAGTTAACCCTTTTCCCATGCAAATTCTGAAATGTCATCAATGATACTTAGTAGAGCATGTCTCGCGACCAATTTGCATAGTACTAATGATTTCCTCGCAAACAGCAGACAAAGAAAAATCATACTCCTTCCTTGCTTTTCTAGTTTAGTACATCATTGAATTGCTCCAGAGATATGATAGAAATTTTTATGGTTTAACTATGTGATTGTAACTACGAGATATAACCTGTTGATAACCCTTCAAATGATCAGCTGCATGTTGACATATGTCATCTAACAGTTCCAACTCTTGCAGATGAGAAACTCTGTAGTCCTCATCACTTATCAATCCCTTGAGTGAGACCCTAAGCGAAGGTATTTCAACCTCTAGTGGTAAGATTGCTTCTACTCCATAGATCAAGGCATATGGGGTAGCTCTTGTTGGTGTGTGAATGCTAGTTCTGTATGCCCACAAAGCTAGATTTAATTGGACATGCCAATCACGACCGGTGTCATTTACTATCTTCTTCAAGATCTTCAAGATTGTTTTGTTGGAAGCTTTTGCTTGACCATTACCCTGTGGATAGTAAGGTGTAGAGAACCTGTGTTGGATGTGAAATCTTTCACAAAGTTCATTAACATCTTGATTCTTGAAAGGCCTTCCATTATCAGTGATGATAGAATTAGGAATTCCATATCGGCAAATGATATAATTCAGGATAAATGAAGATATTTGTTTACCAGTTACTATTGTCAAAGGAACAGCTTCAATCCATTTTGTAAAATACTCCATAGCTGTAATGATGAATTTATGCCCATTTGACGATGAAGGATGAATTTTACCAACAAGATCTAGTCCCCACTGAGAAAAAGGCCATGTCGGAGTGAAAGGTTGCAGTTCTTGTGCAGGTGCATGAATAAGATTCCCGTGGATCTGGCATTTAGAACACTTCTTGACAAAAGTAAAAGAATATTTCTCCATGGTAGGCCAATAGTATCCCATTCTGACAAGTTTCTTGGCTAAGGTCAAACCACTTGAATGAGTTCCACAAATACCACCATGAACCTCTTGTAAGGCTTTTTCAGATTTGTCACATTCAAGACATCGATGGAGTGTACCATCAAGACCACGTCGGTAAAGGATATCGGTAATTAAGGTATAACGGGATGATTGGCATATGAAGTTCCTTTTTTGGTTGCGGGATAAATCTGGAGGTAAGATGTTATCTTTCAAATAGGTATAAGTCTTGCCATATAAAGGTGAATCAGAACCGGTTAAATGACATATGACTTGAGTCTCAGGATTATCATAAGCGGAAGAAAACAATTGTTCCACCCAAAATTCATACTTGGTTTGATCTTCTGATAATTGTAATAAGGAAGCAATGGTATCCATTGCGTCTGTAGCTTTATTATCAATCCTTGAGATTTGTGAAAACTTGATTGACACAAAATACTTTTTATAATCATCCACCATATTCTTGTAAGGTAACAACTTATCATCTTTAGTTTGATAATCATCATTAATTTGATTAATGACAAGTTGTGAATCACCGTAAACTTGCAGCTCTGTAATCCACCATTCCAAGGCTATTTTCAATCCTATGAGCAATGCCTCATATTCAGCTATGTTATTTGTGCAAGGAAACATCAACCGATATGATCGTGAAATGGTATGTCCTTCAGGTGTAACAAAGAAAATCCCTGCCCCCGAGCCATATTGTGTATAAGATCCATCAAAGTATAATGTCCATGATTTCTGAATTGTTGCTGTGAAGACATCCACATCAGGAAACTCAATGTGCATTGGATTTTCTTCTTGTAAAGGTGCTTCGGCCAACTGATCTGCAATGACCTGTCCTTTAATAGCTTTTTGATCTACATAATGAATGTCAAACTCACTTAAGATCATTACCCATTTTGCAAGTCTTCTTGTTAAAGTAGCTCTACTTAAAAGGTATTTCAATGGATCAATCTTGGTTATCAGCTTAACTGTATGAGCCAACATATAGTGCCGCAACTTTTGAGAAGCAAACACCACTACAAGGCAAGCTTTTTCAATGAAACTGTAGTTTAATTCATGACTTGTTAGAGTTCTGCTTATATAATATATAGCCTTTTCTTTTCCTGTAGAATCTTCTTGTGCTAGCAATGCTCCCAAGGATACTTTTGTTGCTGAAATATAGAGTATGAGTGGCTTTCCTGGAATGGGTGGAATTAAAACTGGTGGGTGCATAAGATATTGCTTAATCTAATTGAATGTTGCTTCACATTTTTCTTCCCATTTGAATGAGACATTTTTATGCAATAAATGTGTCAATGGTAAGCTTTTGTCTACCAGTTGAGCTATAAACCACCTGATGGACTGTAGTCGTCCTTGCAATGATCGAAGCTGACTAATATTTCATGGTGGCGGCATGTCCATTATAGCTTGTACTTTTTCTGGATCAACCTCTATGCCCTTTTCTGAAACAATGTATCCTAGGAGTTTTCTAGATGTAACGCCGAAGACACATTTCTTTGGATTGAGTCGAACATTGAATTTCTCCATTCTAGTAAAAAAAATTTATAAGATTTCTAGATGTTCTTCTCGTGTGTGAGATTTGGCAAGTAAATCATCAACATAGTATTCCATGAATGTATGCATCATATCATGAAAAATTGTTGTCATTGCTCTTTGATAAGTGGCTCCAGCGTTCTTTAACCCAAATGGCATTACATTCCAGCAATAGGTACCCCAAGGACATGTGAATTTTGTTTTATCTTGATCCTCTGGTTGAATCTTTATTTGGTTGTATCCTGAAAATCCATCCATTAATGAATACATTGCATGGCCTACAGTTAAATCAACAATCATATCTATGTTGGGCAAAGGGAAGTCATCTTTAGGACAAGCCTTATTCAAATCTCTAAAATCTGTACAAACTCTAATCCTTCCATTTGGCTTTGAAACAAGTACAATATTGGAAGTCCATTCTACATAGTCAATAGTTCGAATGAATCCAACATCCAAAAGCTTCTTTAATTCCTCTTTGACCAATAATGCAACATGTGGATGCATTTTTTTGAGTTTTTGCTTTACAGGTTTTGTCCCTGGTTTGATAGATAAATGATGCATTATTAGATTAGGATCTAACCCTGGCATATCAGCATATGACCAAGCCAAGTTAATTTGATTCTCTTTCAAGAACTCCATGAATTTCAGGACTTCTTCAACTATTAATGACGCTGCAAGTTGCAAAAATTTTGGCTGCTCTATTGTACTTATATTGATTGATTATGTTGGTTCGATCAAAATAGAAGATCTTTCATGATAATACTTGGGAAGAGTGTCAAGTTTCTCATCCTTCAATGCCTCAGAAAGGTTTTCACTGTCAGAATCACTCTTTATTTTTCTCTTGTGATCTACCACTGCCATTTTTTGGTTTTCACCGATAGATCCATGTTTTATTTCACTTATTTTGCAGCTAAGAGACTTGACACCCTCCTTATCAAAATCATGAATATGAAATTCTTGGATGAAACAATTTTTTTCTTCATTAGAGGAACAAAGGAAATTTATAATATCCTCATCATCATGGAACGTAGGGATATGGATAGGTGCGTCAATGTCCCAATCAATAAGCTCTGGATAAACTAAAGGCATGGGATCATTAGGTTGGGTAAGATCTTGAATTGTCAAAGTCATGATGTGGCTATCATCTTCATGGTAGACAAGGTTTATGATGGTATTCTCCTGTTGATCATCAATCTCGTTAAAATCTGAATCGTCCTCACTCGAGTCATGATTGCTTTATAAAACATAATCAAGTGGAGGTCTTGAACCTTCTCCTTGAATGAGAACAGGTGCATATTTGTGTATGGTATCAACTTGTTTGTCTCTCCAAAATTCATCATTATAAATGGTGTCCCATTCATATTCATTAGAATCAGTATCTGAACTATTCTACAATTGGAAAACTAATTCATGAGGTTTATCTGACATTGACCCTGCTTCATGAGTTGATTGTGCTTGCTGTGAAGTTGATTCTTCTTTATCTTTACCATATCCAAGTCCTGTTTTATCACTTGGATGTATTGAAATAGGTTGAATTGGTTCCACAATTCCTTCTCTTCTCTTTCCTATAGGACCATTTCCTTCATAGCCCATCTTCTGCATGATAGCGTATCCCTTACCATATTGTTCTATAGGTAACTTAGCGTGCAAGAGAGATTCATCTTCATCTTTATATAGCCAATTTAGGATGTCCCTATCTTCAGCTTCTTCTTCAGTGGTATTGTCTCTAATGAATTTTCTGTCAAACTTTGTGATTGGCACAGAAGCTTGGGATGTAGCAGCTATTGCAATCTTTTGATTTGATAAGGTAGGCTGACCATGTGATCTCAGAGAAGGAGGTAAAGTAGAAACAGACAGTGAATATTCACCTACCCCTTTGTCCTTAAATTTTAACTTAGTGTCAAGATTCTTTGTCAATTCTTGCAATTGGCCTTGTAGATTAGAAGAAGAAACAGCAAGAGCCTCCCTATTGTGTGGCACAAAGACATCTTGAGTTGCTCAAAGATTTGAACAAGTTTGGGTACTATTGTAATCAGCTTGTATAGTTATTTCATGTCCATCATATGGAAACTTGATGCATTGATGATACATTGATGGTACTGCTTGCATATCATGAATCCACGGACGACCCAAAAGTATGTTATAAGAAAGATCCCGATCTAGAACCTAACAAAATGTGTTCTTCACTACAGGTCCCACTCTGATAGGCAACAATATTAATCCTTTAGAAGCTCTTTCTTCATCATCATATGCCTTGATAGTTATTTTCCTTCGTGGATCAATAGAATTTTCTGAAATTCCCAAGGCATGTATTAGCTTTAAGGTACAAATGTTTAAACCAGCTCCTCCATCTATTATGACACATCTAATTCGATGTTTATGGATCATGACTTCGAGATAGAGCGAGGAATTATGTGGATGTGTCATGGAGGCATCATCTTTATCAGAAAATGAAAGACAAGTGGGGGAAGACAAATGTCCCACCATGGCTTAAAATTTGTTTACATCCAAATTAGTATCGACAGTTATGTTTACGAGAGCTTCTTCTAAAATATTCTTGTGTATGGGGGATATTTTAAGAAGTTCAAGGATGGAGATTTGAGCTGATGTTTTTCTCAATTGATCAACCAGATTATATTGACTTGGAGAAGGAATAGTTGCTTTAGATGAAATTCCTTTTAGAACAACCTTTTCTTGTCCTCTCGTAGTCACATTAGCCTATTGATACTCTTGGTTTCCCTTGATTTTGATAAAATTAACCTGTTGATCATCAACATAAAAGTGACGGATTATATTGTCTTCAACATTATGTATACTTTTGGCTTTTGCATCTGATGTTTCCCCCTTTTGATAATTTGGTAAAGGATCTTTGAATGCTTGATGATTGTCATTGGTATGATGTCCTTTGATTGTAATGATTCCATTGTCAATTAAATCTTGTACTATATTTTTCAAAGCTTGACAATTATTCATTCTATGACCTTTACATTGATGATAATTGCAATAATACAAGTCATTCCATGATGGTGGTTTGACTCGTGGCTCATAATCTCTTTGTGGAGGTAAGGTGATAACCTTATTATCAAGAAGCTCCTTGAGAGCGGACTTAAGAGATTGACCCAAAGCGATAAAATTCTGTCGATTTGAAAAGAATGAAGGTCTAGACGGATTTGATGTTTGAGTATTGCCAAGATTGTTATTGAAATTACCACGATTATCCTTGGTGTTTTGATTGGTCATGATTTCTTGCTTGGAGGTTTGTCCTTGTTGATTATTGTTTCCTTGTTGGTTGGTATTTGCTTGTTAATTGGTTCGTGGAGCACTTGATAGATTGAAGACAGATGGTCTTGTTCGTAGATTATTTGCATCTACTATACCATCATTGACAACATTTTTATTTCGGTTCCAAAACCTTGCTTTATCGTTGTTGTTTTGATTTGATGTACTTGGATTATCAAGTTTTATCACTCCTCGTTTAACCAAAGCCCCTTCAATGGTGATTGTGTTTTCAATCAACTTTTCAAAGTTATGAGGACAATGAAGATTAAGCCTATAGCTTAATTCTTGATCTAGGCTATTGATGAAGATATCCATCTTTTCCTTTTTAGGAATAGGACAGAATATCGTGCGAATAACCTTCTCCACCTTTGCAAAAACGTAGTGAAGGGTTCTCCTACTTTTTGTTTCACTTTACAAAGATCAAGCATTGTTATCGGGTGTTGAATGTTGTAGGCGTATTGTGTTATAAACTGATTTATTAACTCCTCAAAGGTTTTGATGGGTGGAGTGATCTTAGAAATCCGCTCCATGGATTGTACACCTAGACTTCGTGGAAATAATCGCATTAAGTAGGCATCGTCATAGGCAAATTCTAGACTCATATTTTGAAAATCCCTCACATGGTCAATGGGATCAGTTTTTCCATTATACCTATCATACTTAGGGATTTCGCAATGTTTTGGAAATGGGATCATTTGAAGACTCCTATCGAATGGATAAGGAGATATGTCTTCCAAAACATACTTCTTTGTTGTACCCCCTTGCATCTCTTTTATTTTCCCTTGTAATTCTTTTATCTGTTGAGTAAGGGCACTAAAGTCAGTAGGAGTTTCAGGATTCTGCTTAATCCCTTCTATGTCAAAATTGTGAGGTAACTTAGCTCCTTGATTAGATAATGAAAGAAAATATCTTTCTTTGTTTCGTTCTAAAATCCTTTCCATAAGAGTATGGAATTGAGGATCTTGCTCTACTTCTTGAAGCTTTTCTTCTGTTAATTCGTCAACATTAAATGTATCCTCTTCTTTTTTAGTATGGTCACCCATTTTTCTTGTAGTGGTTTCTCCCTCATCTTTTTCCATGTGTTTTTGAGATCTCGTGAAGACAGGCATAAGTTTTGTTCCAAATTCTACTCACTTTTGATCAAAAGAGTGAAATAGTGCAATTTGTGATGGATATAAAGTCAGGATAGAATGAAAATTCTATGACTCAAAAAGTTTCTAACCTTTAGCTTATGTTGTTCCCTAAGTGAAAGGATGAAAATCCTATTGGAGGGAATTTAAGCAAAAGATCAAGAAAAAGATGATTTTGTACTTTATAAAGTTTTGATCATAGCTTTGTAAAAGGATGGATTTAGTGATGAATGCCTAATGTAATCTAAGTTCTCTATTGCAAAATTTGATTTGGACGAGTAGAATATTCAATTGCAGGTTGGGGAATATAACTGAAACGAATGCGTTGAATATGGTTATGCCTTTGAGAAAGGGCTCTTCTTTGAAAAAAAGCTTGTGAATACAAGGCTTCTATAACATAATCATCAGAAAGACCTCTAACACAATCATGATACCTATGAAGAAAGGTTCTATATTTGAGTAAAACTTTCCGGCTTTGATACAAGAATTGTCTCTTCTTCAATAGTTTCTTGTGGTTAAGGGGTTTCTTTGGCTTTTTAATCCTTTTGAAAATGGATTTCTTTACAAACGTTGTGGATTTCCAATCTCGTAACATGGGAGTAATCAATGTGATTGTGAGTTTTGGATGATCTTATCTGAATTAGTGTATTGAAAACACATCAAACAATTTGTAGAATAGTTATCTTAAGTCCTATGCTAAACATCCAGTGTATGATCAAAATGTTTTTCAAAAATTGTTTTAACGGGTTTTACACATGATAAGCATTGCAAACAGACTCACTCTTAGTTCTCAAGTAGGTCATCATAGTAATCAACAGCCCACATCTTAAAACTGCGTCGACTCACACAGTCGTGTCACCCCCGAAAGGGTGCCCATGTTTTTGTCTTTTCCAGGTGCGTACTTAGAGTAACGGAAGTGGATACCGGATCCCCTGAGCAAAAAATCCTTGGTAGTTATATGGTGAGTATCTTGGGGGTAGATTCTTCCCTCTCCTGCACTGTGATTATTATGATGTTCGAAAACTGACAAGTTAGATACTACACTAGGTTCGTAATAAGGGTTTACATTCGGTGCGGCAAATGATAGACTCCCTCAAGAGACCTCCCTACCTTTAGAACAAAGGCTTTGGGGATGGTTATCAATGCACACTACCATCGAATGGGATTTTCATCAACCATCCACATTTGATTAAAATGGGTTGGAAAACTTGGCTTTAGTTGTTCCCACTTAGGTCGTTCCCATAGGGTGAGTACTTTTTCCCACTACGGCAGGCCTTCTAAAAGGTGTTAATAAAACAGAAAATTGCATAAAATAAAATAGGTGAGTTTGGCATTTTGATCACCCAGTTAAGGGGAGAGCATAGGCCTATCACCAAAAAACAAAGCAAACAAGGATTTATTTTAAGCCCAAAATAAATATTTTGTTATGCTAAGTGAAGATGTTGCTTCACACAAACATAGAATTCATTTTAGTCCCAAAATAAAATATGAAGTGTCTACCCTAGGATTGCTTCATTTTAATTTATGTGACTACCCTAGGATTGCTTCGTTTTACTTTATATGTCTACCCTAAGATTGCTTCATTTTACTTTATATGACTACCCTAGGATTGCTTTGTTTTACTTTAAAGCTATTAACTGTCCGCGGTTGCATCAGATTCTATTAAACTATTTTCAAAGTACAAATTACAATTTGCAGGTCTGTGAAACATGCGCTATAACAGACCTTACGAGCATTGCAAGATTCTTTACAGGAACTGCAAAAATCCTTAAGGGAGCTGCAAAAATCTTTATAGGCGCTGCAGGATAAATTAGGAGCGCTGCAAGATATCTCAAATGCGCTGCAGGATTCCTTAAAAGGGCTGCAAGATGTCTTAAGAGTGTTGCAGGATTGCTCAAATGCGCTACAGGATTCTTCACGAGCGCTGAACTGGGTAGATCTTTCTGAAACGTGTTTCTTGCGCTAATCTGCTATTTTTGGCCGTAACCTGTCAGAGAAACTTGCAAAAAGATGTTAGATTTAGGGGCAAGAGCCCCACGGTGGGCACCAAAAATGTGTATATGTTAATATGTAATCTAATTGAAAACAATAAACACAATTGAAAGAACTTTAGACTAAAGAAATTGAAGTGAAATTAAAAATAAAAAAAGAAATTCTTCAGAAGCGTTCCATCTTTCTTTATCTCCAGAGATTTGTTCGAAGTTGCTGCTCTCAGATTATGTAAGCTTTGCTTCTCCAAATGGCAATCTGCAGAATGAGTATGCAAATGAAAGTCTCTATCCTATATGCTAGTGAAGGTGAGAATGCTGACGGATATGGATAGGGGCTGTGAATTATGCACAGGGGCTGTAAATAGAGGATGCTATGGATATGCTATGATATGCCATGATTCTATTGCTATGAAATGAGAATACTGTAAATGAAAAGGCTTATGAAGGCTATGCTATTACAAATTGACTATAATTTTTCTGCTGAAAGCTTCTATCTGATTTCAAAGACCCGGTAGTCCTTTTTATAGCTTTTTGCAAGCAAAATCCTGGCTGGCAAAGATCAACGGTTGTGAGGTTGTCTGGAAAGTTTGAATGGTGAGAGATGGAGAGGTTGAGAAGAAAATGGAAGAAGTTGGGAGGTTGGAGAGAAGAATGGAAGCCTGTCTTCAACCCATGGGAACAAGCTTGCATAGGAACAGAGAAATTAATTTTTTTGTTTTGGCAATTTGTTCCACGGTTGTTGAAGCTAATGCAAATTAAATAAATAAATAAATTTATTTATTTAATTTCATTTGAGTTTGAAGAAATTAAATATTTTTGAAATATTTAATTTTAGAACTATAGAAGACTCAATTAAATATTTAGAATATTTAATTTGCAAATAGACTTTAGAAGAATTAATTAAATATTTTGGAATATTTAATTATAATGTGACTTTAGAAAGGAATTAATTAAATATTTTGGAATATTTAATTGTAATGTGACTTTAGAAGAAAAGAATACTTAATCTTTATTTGAATAAAATATTCAAGCCAAGATTATTGATAATTAATATAAATAAATCGTAATGTTTATTTAATTAATTAAGAAATGAATACGAAAAGATGATAAAATAAACTTATTTATTTAATCGAAATGAAATAATGAACAATATAAATAAATTATTTAAATTTATTTATACATAGATGGAATTCGGAGATTTAATTAAATATTAAAAATATTTAATTAATTACCAGACTATGTGATGTGACCATTTTTAGGTGTATACACATTCTATGCAGAATCATTATTATGTAAAGAACAGGAGGAGTTGGCTACCTTCTTAAAGGAGAGGAAGATAAATTTTGCATGGACCTATGATGATATGCCAGGATTGGATCCAAAGGTAGTGGTTCATCACTTGGCAGTCTATCCTGAAGCTAAACCTATAAAATAGTTGAGAAAGATGCACCCACGGACTGCTCTATTAGTCAAGATGTAACTCCAGAAACTACTAGATGTGGGATTCATACGAACGATCGCCTGCCCTGAGTGGGTCTCCAATCTAGTACTGGTTTCAAAACCAACTGGGGGAATAAGAATCTGTACAAACTTTAGGGACTTGAACAAGGCTTGCCCAAAAGATGATTTCCCCTTGCCTAACATTGATATGATTGTAGACATGACCGCAGGGCATGAGATGCTTTCCTTGATGGATGGATTTTCAGGCTACAATCAGATAAGAATTGCAGAGGAAGACCAACATAAAACATCTTTCACTTGTCCTTAGGGAACATACTGCTGGAACGTAATGCCATTCGGCTTAAAGAACGTCGATGCCACATACCAAAGGGTCATGACACTAATATTCCATGACATGATCCACAAAATAGTTGAGGACTATGTCGATGACATCCTGGGAAAATCCAAAAAGAGGAAGGATCATATATCAGTCTTGAGTGCTATCTTTGACAGACTAGAAGAATACAAGGTTCGTTTGAATCCCAAGAAGTGTGTCTTTGGCGTACAATCAGGGAAGTTGTTGGGCTACATAGTGTCAATGAGAGGCATTGAGATTGATCTGGCAAAGGTGAAAGCAATACTTGAAATGGAAGCTCCTAGGACATTGAAACAATTGAGAGGTCTCCAAGGTAGGCTTCAGTCAATTCGCAGGTTCATAGCACAATTAGTAGACAAACAAATCCCTTACTCTCACTTACTCCACAAGGGGGTAACGTACAAATGGGATGAAAAATGCGAGCAAGCCTTCAACAAAATCAAGGAATATCTGTTAACACCTCCAGTACTAAGGCCTCCAATTCATAACAAACCATTGATCCTTTATATCTCAGCAACTGCAGTAGCCCTTGGTGCTCTCCTAGCACAACATGATGAAAATGGAATAGAAAGAGCCATCTACTACATCAGTCGTACAATGGTGGGCCATGAGTTAAACTATACATTCATTGAAAAATCTTGCCTAGCAGTGGTGTTTGCATCCCAAAAATTTAGACACTACATGTTGGCACACAAGATCAAACTCAGCTAAAATTGATCCCCTAAAGTATCTTCTTTCAAAGGAAATGCTTACGGGAAGAATGGCTAAGTGGGTAATGATATTATCAGAATATGACATTGAGTATGTGGAGCGCAAGGCAATCAAGGGACAGGTCATTGCAGACCAACTGGCAGACACACCTATCTATGCGGAGAACCCACTTGTTTCAGAATTTCCAGATGAATCCATTTTCAACATTGACATAGCTACTCAATGGAAACTATACTTTGATGGCTCCTACACACAACATGGGTTAGGAGTTGGTATCTTCTTCATCACTCCACAAGGGGATTGTATGCCAAGATCATACAAACTAGCATTCCCTTGTACCAACAACATTGCAGAATACGAGGCTTTAACTATAGGTCTCAGGATAGCAGTACAGTGGAACATTATGACATTGAAGGTATATGGAGATTCACAGCTTATCATAAATCAAGTGAATAATGAGTACCAAACAAAGGATGATAAGCTAACTCCATACAAAAGGTTGGTGGAAAATCTCAAGGAATCTTTTGTTGACATCACATTCGAGCAAGTACCAAGAACCAACAATAGAGCAGCAGACGCAATGGCAACTATTGGATCACTCTTAGAGATCCCTCGAAATGTTCTGAAATATGACTTCTTAGTAGAGCAGCTTCTCGTACCAGCATTCAAGGTACCAGAGTCAGAATTTGTGGGTGAAATCATTGGTCCAAACGATCAGTGGTACCAAGACATTTACACATACCTTAGGATAGGTATCATTCCTGCCAATTTGCGTTCAAGCCTTAGACGAACCTTTATCAAGAAAGCATCTTGTTTTGTCATTTTAGGAGAAACCCTATATCATAGAAGCATAGAAGGAACCTTACTAAGATGTCTTAACCTTGAGGAGGCTTCGACTGCCCTAACTGAGGTACACAATGGCATCTGTGGTTCTCATTCGAGTGGCATGACCTTGGCTAATAAATTGCTGAGGAGTGGGTATTACTGGCCTACCATGGACAGAGAGGCACATGAATACATCAAGAAGTGTACAATGTCAGCAACACGGGGACCTCATCCATGCTCCAACTCAAGAGCTTCATCCAATCATCACACCATGGCCCTTTTCATAGTGGGGACTCGATCTCATTGGGAAAATCACACCCACCTCATCCAACGGCCACAAATTCATTATAACTGCAACTGAGTACTTCACAAAGTGGGTAGAAGCCATACCCATGATGTATATCACTGGAAATCAGATCTCAAAGTCCATCCTAAACTATCTCATATGTCGCTATGGTGTCCCACAAGCCATTATCTCAGATAATGGGACACCATTCAAAACTCAGGAAGTCCGTGACCTATGTGATAAATTCAAAATCCAACATCGCTTTTCCACCCCATACTATCCCCAAGGCAATGGCCAAGCAGAAGCTACAAATAAAACCGTCCTTAAAATCCTTAAGAAAATAGTCAATGACGCAGGTCATGACTGGCATTTGCAGCTTAATCTTGCCATTTGGGCTTACCGAACCAGCATCCGCACACCCACTGGTGCCACACCATTTTCCTTGGTGTACGGATCAGAGGCCATCTTTCCCATTGAGATAGAGCTACCATCCCTCAGAGTATCATTGCAAAACCTCATCATGGACAAGGAGTATCGAGTTTCAAGACTGAACGAGCTGGAACTATTGGATGACCAATGTCTGGATGCTTTAAACCATATGCAAGTGTATCAGAATAGACTGAAAAGGAGCTACAACAAGAAAATCAGAAGCAGAACTTTCCAGGTTGGAGAATTGGTGCTAAAAGAGAATCAGAAGAATGTCTTGAACCCAAATGGCAAGGGAAAGTTTGAACCCAATTGGTTAGGACCTTTCATCGTCACAGCAAGCTATAAATCAAAGGCATATCAGCTATCAACACCTGAAGGGGAACCTCTGCAGGAGTCCATGAATAGCTCCCATCTCAAAAAGTTTTATGCCTAAATCTTTTAAGGTATAGAACCAAAAAATCCAAAAAATCATAAAAAGTCCTAAAAAAAATGGTTACTTCGGCGAAAACCTGGCAAACAGGTGTCTTGGTGACAACAAAAAAATCAAAAAATCAAGAAAATAGTAAAGAGAAAAAAATCATCCTCTAGTGAAAACCACTTCAGTGGCACTTTGGGCAAGTACCTTGGTGAAAACCTGGCAAACAGGCACCTTGTGTAAATAAGCACTCTCCATCCATCTTGGTCTCCATGACTTGCTTTGCATCATTCACTCACCCATCGCATATCATCGCATTTCACCCTTCCATCTGCATCTACACCATAGCTTGGTCTTGCGTTTGTGTCATGATTCCTCCTAGAGCTACTCGGCCCACTTAAAAGGTCAGTTTGTCCTGCCTATATCGGAGTAGTCTATCGCCTCACGCTGGGGGCACATTCTCATCGGATCGAATTCGTGTATGATCTTAAAATCCAAAAACATCAAAAAATCAGAAAATCCAAAAACATTCAAAACATATCAAAATCCAAAAACAGGTCAAAAAGTCATTCAAAAAGTCAAAAAAATAGAGTCGTCTTGTCGAACTACATCATCTCTGAGCTTGAACATAGGCAAGGTTGATCTTTGATCATCCCCCGAGACATTTAGGTCAGTCCTATAGAAGTTCGTCATAATAAAACTGACATCTCATCATGTATATCATCATCTATAAATTGGTTAAGTTATCAGTCGAACTACGTGGTCTCTGCGTGTATAACGTAGGCAAGGCTAATCTATTGATCAACCCCCGAGGCCCCTAGGATAGGTCTTTAGGTTAGTCTCTTGGTCAAAATCTTAGAAAATCCCAAAAACATTAGAAATTTGAAAAATCAAAACATTTGAAAATCTTGAAAAAATACCAAAAATAGCTTCAAAACATTGCAAAACTCCAAAAACATCCAAATATTTGAAAAAAATCCATCCGCGTCATCTCGCTTACACTCGCAATAATCAATCATCCATAATAAATCATCATCACCCTCAACCTTTGGTAAAATAGTCAGAAACAAGTCTAGCAGTCAAATGTGAAAACCTAAACTGTCAAAATCTCAAGTATAGGTCAGTCAGCAAGCAAGTTGGTCAACTCTTTTCTTATCAATGGCATATAAATCATAAATCAATTTTATCATCGTTTGATAAAAGCATGTCCTAGGATCCGTTCCAACAATGGGCACTTTTATCAAACCAACCACTTTGGGTAAATGAAATGACGTGTCATTAACATATCCTAGGATCCGTTCCAACAATGGACATTATCTTTTGGCAATAAGTTTCGGCTCCCATCTTTCAAAACATCGTTTCTCTTGGCTAACGGTACAAAGAACATTAGTTTGTTTGCTAACTTACTTTATTTTGTTTGATTTATCTCATTGTGCTCATTCCAAGGACCTCTCGATGATGTCCGAACGAAGGATTTAGAGAGACAGGAATGGGGCAACGATCATTATCTTTTGTCTGTTGTGCTTGTTCGATATCTTTGTAATATAGCCTTGGTCATGTGTGCTTTTGTTTAGTCTGTAGCGAGGGTTTTTTAAGTTTCTTGTCGACCACATAGAAAGGCTCACCTTCCTATGTTTTGGTCTGAGATATTTGAAATATTTGAACTATTTTCTTGACAAGGTTTCGTATGTCAGGTGTGAACAAGAATACTCCTATCTAATTTGTCGAGTCAAAGTCCATCACACTAGGTACAACGCCATCTTGATTCTTGATACCTTGATGCATCGTACTGCATGTATTATCAAACATAAGGAAATTTTCCCTTTGAAAATCCCAACTCCACGGAAAGTAGTCATCATCATTTGCATGATCATCTCATTCTTTCATTCTTCTATCGCATTCTTCTATCTTTACTAACATTTCTATCCCAGTTGGTACATGAAGCTACCCACAACTAATGAATGTCCATTCATCTACATCAACCACTCCTCTCGCATTTTATCGCAATTTTGATTGGCAATTGGCATTCCCATTCAACATCTTGAGGGGGCAATATACCAGTGCAATTCTTCTCACTGGGGCAATAGTGGGGCATCCGAAAAATCAGAATTTTTTTTATTTTGATCATGACAAGATCATTCTTTGAATCAATGCAACAAGTACATTGCTTCAAAGAGGGGCAAAATGTAGACACGCAAAATGTACAAGTTGACATTGTGCATCTAAGTCTAACTACGAACATCATTTCATCCTAAATCATTCCCCGACCTAGCCATTTAATTGAATATCTTTATTTGATTAAATTCATTTGTTTTCTTCTCTTAATTAAACAAATCATGTGTTTAATTAAGTCTCTTAAATCATTCTCCATCTCTTTTAATTAAATAATTAATTTTATTTAATTAATTAAATCTCTAAAGTCTATCTATTAAATTGAATAAATTAAAATCTTATTTAATTTAATCTTACTTCAATCTCTTTAATTAAATAATCAAAACATGTTTATTTAATTAAACTCATTAAATCATTTCCTCTCTTGTTTGATTTAAATTAATCCAAAAATCTAAGTCAAAACAAGTCAAACTTCCTAATCTTCATTAAATTGATCAAATCTTGATTAAATCTAATCTAATCTTCAAAATCCTCTAGCTTTTCCCACTTGCACAAATAAATCAATTTATTGATTTATTAAATCTTCATTTTCCCTCAACAAAGCATCTTTTGGAGGAATATTCTTCTATTTCAAATTCAAAATTTGAATGACATGTCCTTCCAACATGTCATTTACTCTCTCTTACAAGTCCTTCCAACAAGGTATTTACTTCTTCTTAAATGTCCTTGCCTTCAGCCAAGTGGCATTCAATGCAATTTTCTTTCCCCCTCTTACATGTCTTTTCTCAAAATTCAAATTCAAAAAATGCATTTATTGGCACATTTGTCAAAACTTGCTCATTCCTCATCCAATCACATTTGTACAAGTGGCATTTTTCCATTGGCCAAATCTTTGTCCCACATTGCTCTATTTTGGCTTTGTTTCCATTTCAACATTCTATAAATAGAATGCTTCACCATGCATTTTATCATCCACAATTATGCAAAGTTATTATGCACAAATATCTCTCAAATTCCATCCATCTTCTTAACTAGTTTATTGCAGATTTTGGAGCTCATTGAGGGACTTATCAAGTGGATCAATCATCTTCAATCAACATTTTCATTCAAGGAGTTGGAAAAGGGAAAATCTCCACACACCTATTTGCACCAACTCCCCCATGGGATCAAGTGTTTGCATCTTAAATTAAGATTTCATATTTCCATTATGTTCTTCATTGTTTTCTTTGTTCTATTTCCTATTTTTAGCTTTGTGAATGGATTTCATGGGGAATCCTTGTTCATACTTACAAAATAACTCTCTAACATTGTTTGTTGTTGTGTTTTTGTAGGCACTTCGAATTAGGAGTTCACAGGTACCATGACATCTACACATATCTTCGCATAGGAGTCATACCTGCAGACCTCCCATCAAACCTAAAATGAACCTTTGTCAAAAAGGCATCCATATTTGTCATCCTAGGTGATACCTTATATCGTAGAAGCATAGAAGGTACTTTGCTACGCTGCTTAAATGCTGAGGAGGCATTAACCGCTCTAACAAAAGTACATAACAGAATATGTGGTTCACACTTGAGTGGAATGACCATAGCCAAGAAACTGTTGAGGATGGGGTATTATTGGCCCACAATGGAAAGAGAAGCACATGATCATGCTAAAAGGTGTTTACAATGTCAACAGCATGGGGACCTCATCCATGCTCTAGCTCAAGAGTTTCATCCCATCATCACACCATGGCCCTTTTCGCAATGGGGACTTGATCTCATTGGAAAAATAACACCTACCTCATCTAATGGCCATAAATTCATTATAATTGCAATTAATTACTTCACAAAGTGGGTGGAAGCCATACCCATGATGTATATCATTGGGAACCAGATCTCAAAATTCATTATGAACTATCTCATCTATCGTTACGGTGTCCCACAAGCCATTATCTCAGATAATGGGACACCATTCAATAACTAGGAGGTTCACGACTTGTGCGAGAAATTCAAAATCCAGCATCGCTTCTCCACCCCGTACTATCCCCAAGGCAATGGCCAAGAAGAAGCTACAAATAAAACCATCCTCAAAATCCTCAAGAAATTAGTCAATGACACAGGTCGTGACTGGCACTTGTAGCTTAATCTCGCCCTCTAGGCTTATCGAACCAGCATCTGCACACCCACTAGCGCCACCCCATTCTCCTTGGTCTACAGATCAGAAGTCATACTCCCCATTGAGATCGAGCTCCCATCCCTCAGGATATCACTGCAAAACCTCATAACGAATGAAGAGTGTCGGGTATCAAGACTAAATGAATTGGAGTTATTGTATGAGAAATGAATAGATGCTTTAAATCACTTGCAAGTCTATCAGAATAGACTCAAACGGAGCTACAACAAGAAAATCAAAAGCAAGACTTTTCAAGTTGGAGAACTAGTCTTAAAAGAAAATCAGAAGAATGTCCCGAACCCCAACAACAAAGGAAATTTTGAACCTAATTGGATAGGACCTTTCGTCATAACAGCAAGTTATCAGTCAAGGGCATATCAATTATCAACACCTAAAGGGGAACCTCTGTAGGAGCCAATGAATAGCTCCCATCTCAAAAAGTTTTATGCCTAGATCTTTCAAGGTATAGAACCAAAAAATCCAAAAAATTAGAAAAAGTCCTAAAAAAATGGTTACTTAGGCAAAAATCTGGCAAACAGGCGTCTTGGTGACAACAAAAAAAGCAAAAAGCAAAAAATCTAAAAAAATTAGAAAAAGAATCAAAAAAAATCATCCTCTAGTGAAAACCACTTCGGTGGCACTTTGGGCAAGTACCTCAGTGAAAACCTGGCAAACAGGCACCTTGCATAAATAAGCACTTTCCATTCACTAGGATCTTTGCGGCTTGTTTGACATCATGCATCTATTTCGCTTCCATTAGCTATCGCATTCAGGTCTCCATCCATCACTCATCTAATCGCATCTGCACCATAGCTTGGTCTTGTTTTCGTATCATGATCCCTCCTAGTACTACTCGGCCCATCCTCAAGGTCAGTTTGTCCTGCCTTTATCGGAGTAGTCTATTGCATCACATTGGGGGCATGTTCTCATCAGATCGGATTCGTGTATGATCTTAAAGTCCCAAAATCAAAAAAATCCAAAAACATCAAAAAATCACAAAATCCAAAACATCAGAAAATCAAAAAGTCCAAAAACATCAAAAACATATCAAAATCCAAAAACAAGTCAAAAAGTCATTCAAAAACTCAAAAACAAGGTCATCTTGCCGAACTACGTCGTCTCTAAGCTTGAACGTAGGCAAGGTTGATCTTTGATCATCCCCCGAGACATTTAGGTCAATCCTATAGGAGTCCATCATAATAAACTGACATCTCATCATGTATTTCATCATTTAAAAATTGGTCATGTCATCAGTCAAACTACGTGGTCTCTGCGTGTATAACGTAGGTAAGGCTAGTCTATCAACCAGCCCTTGAGACCCCTAGGATAGGTCTTTAGGTTAGTCTTTTGGTCAAAATATCAGAAAATCCCAAAAACATTTAAAAATTCAAAAATCAAAACATTTGAAAACCTTGAAAAATACCAAAAACAACCTCAGAACATTGCAAAACATCAAAAACATCCAAAAACTTGAAAAAATCCATATGTCTCATCTCGCTTGCACCCGCAATAAACACCATCCATAATAAACTGATCAGCATCCTCAAATCTTTGGCAGGGCAATCGGAAACAAGTCTAGCAGTTTAAAAGCAGAGCTCCAAATGTCAAGTCTTAAGTCTAAGTCAGTGCATAAGCAAATTGGTCGTCGCTTTGTATCAACAACACATCATCTGAATTAGTCCCATATCAATCATCCCTTAGAACACTTTCGATAAACGAAATGGTGTGCCACCATCCACTAACATGTCCTAGGATGAATCCTTCCTACAATGGCCATTATCTTTTGGCAATAAGTTTTGGTTATCATCCTTAGAAAACACATCCTCTTTACGTTAACAGTATTGAAGAGCATTAGTTTTTTTGTTTACTTGGTCTTTATCTTTTTGACTTATCTTATTTTGCGCTCATTCCAAGGACGTCTCGATGATATCTGAACAGAGGATTTAGAGAAATAGGAATGGGGCAATGATCGTTATCTTTTGTATGTTGTGCTTGTTGGACGTTCTTGTAATATAACCTCGGCGAATACTTGCTTTATTAGGTATGTATGGAATAATTCTAGGGCAACTTGTTGACTATTACAAGGATAGGTTTACCTTTCCATGTTTTGGTCTGAGGTGTTTGAAACTTTTGAAGTACATCCTAGAAAGGTTTTTGTATGTCAGGTGTGAACAAGAATACTCTTATCTGATTGTCAAGTCAAATTCCATCACACTAGGTACAACGCCATCCTGGTTTTCTATACCTTGATACATTGTACCACGTGTGTTATCAAACATAAGAAAATCGGTCCTTTGAAAATCCCAATTCCTCGGCAAGTAATCATCATCATTATCATCATCATCTGCATTTGCATCATCTTGTGTCTTGTTGAAATGACTTCTTTTCTTACTAACCGCGCTAACAAGGTACTATGACAGCTGATCATCATCACCATCATCGCCATCGATCCTGCATCCACAAATCATTAGCATATTGCATAAACATATCATATAGGAAACAAACACATTGCATTTTATCATCATGAACATTCTTCATAAATAGGTGCATTCATGTCATTGCATTTCACCCATTGCATTGCATCACATAGCATTCATTTGCATTTCATAAACATTTCATAGTACCATTTATAAATCATTGCATAGCATGAACAGAAGCATCTCATAATCATTATTTCATAAAAAATAGGTATGTAAGCATTTAATTCATTAGGCATACATATTTACATAACATAAATAACATCATATCATCACATTACGTTCACATCACCATATCGTTTTGCATTAACACATCATTGCATCACATACATCATTATTTAGTGCATCTCCTGAAACCATCACATTTGCATTATCACATCAGATCATCGCATTATCATAAATAGATCATCACATTTTTCATATCACAGGTCAGCATAATATAGATTTGTTAGTCATAATCATTACATAAACATCATTAGAAATAAATACATCCATAAAACATCATTGCAAAGCATATAGAAATAAACCATCCATGCATAAATAAAAGAACACATTGCATCACATTAAAATCATCATCGGCTCATATATATCATCAATCATGTCACTGTCATAGTACAAATAATAAATTGGATCATTGTACACATATATGTCAATTGGTACAAAACGCCCATTGGGCTATCAAAAATGAGCCCATAGGGTACAAAAAGTGTGTATCATCTGGATCACGCTCGATCTCCATGAATGTTGCCCTCACCCCTGTCACCGTGACCCTCTGGTGATCTCTGGCTAATCCACTCTAAATACTTTGGGACCCAGTCTACTCTAGGTACGGTGTCATGATAGGCTCGACGGTAGTACTCTATCTCTTGGATAGCATCCCTGTAAGATTGCATCAGCACTATACCCTGGGAGGAGGAGGTTGTCATACACTCGATCTAATGTCTGCGGCCTAGCTCTGTAGTTGTCTATAGCTCTGCAGTCTGTCTCTACTACACAGCCTGATCCCTCTCTGCTCTGAGCTTATCCCTCTCAACCCTCGCCTGGTCTTTCTCTGTTGTCACTGCCTAAACCTAAGCCTACAACTGCAAAATCAAGGCATCTCGTGCATCTGCCTACCCTACTGGTTGTACCCATGGTTGCACGTGGAGCCGGTCCTCACCCTCGGCTCGTGGTGGTGGGACTGGAAAATCCTGTTGATGATCCTACATGTGGACATCCCTGTGACCTGGTGGGACTAGGGGTACCCTTGGTGGGTCCTGTCAGACCTCAATCCTTGGTCCTCACCCTCGTCCTCTCCCTCTGCCTTTGACCCTACGCACCTCTGGCTCCTCACCTTGAACGATCAACCAAAGAGGAGATCTGAACCAATCTCTGTAGGCTTGTGTGGTCCTTGGATCTACCAAACCCTAATCATAAGCCCACAGTCGGGCCACCAACTGTCGAAAACTATCAACTGCCTCGGCGATAGGAATGTGGTGCCCCCATCATACCTATGTCAGGCTACGAACAAAAATGGCAATGTAGCAGTCGTCTAGCAGATCCTGTGGCTCTCTGAACTGATGTTGTACGCGCCTAGGCAAGTACCTCTCTATCATTGTGTGCTCCTGCCCCTCCATGTATTGATCCTAACGGCAGTAAAAAAGTTGAGCAACATCATCGGCCCATCCAGGCTGACCAAGGTACAGTCTCCAAGTAAAGACAAGCATCTCATCTAGGACCCGCCTCTAGTAGGGGATCCCATGCTCTCCACTGTGTGTGAAAGACACACCGCCTCTATATCATGTCACAAGGGCATCCTCTGCCCCCATCGGAACTAGAATGACGCATAGACGCAACACAAAAATTTGCTCCCACACCCAAACGTGAAGAAAAGTCACTCCGGCCCCCAAAGCTCAGCCATCCATATAAACGTACTCATGTAGGTCCCTATAGAGAGAAGCTAGGACAAGCCCCCATGCGAAGTGAACTGGCCTATCTCGAACCATCCTCTCCCAACAGTATCCCCAACCTAGACTGAAATATCACCCTCATCGGTCTGGGGCAACCAAACCCTAAATAGCTGTCCTGCTAGGGTTTTAAGCCCCCGAACTTGTTTTCATCCATTCGAAGCTTTATTTTCATCGTTTTATTGCATTTAGACGTGTTTTTAGCCTCCCAAACCCCTTTCAAACTTATCGGGCACTTTGTCACCTTTTTTCGCGAGATCACCCAAAAAATTAAAAAAATTCGTCTGATCTCTTGAGGGGGCATTATATTGGCATATTCTCTCGCCAGGCAGTAGTGGGGAAAGTTTTAAATAGCAAAAAATTTTGGCTTTGATCGAGATCAGTTATTCTTTGAACCAACGCAACGAGTGCATTGCTTCAAAGAGGGGAAAAATATAGACACATAAAATATACTGATTGACATCGTGCATCTGATCCTGACTTACTAACATCGTTTCTTCCTGAATCATCCCTCGATCTAACCGTTTAATCAAATTCCCTTATCTGATTAAAATCATCAATATTCATCTCTTAATTAAATAAATCATTTTTCTAATTAAGTCACTTTCTCTTGTTAATTAAATCAATCCATATGATCTTATTATCCCTATTTAATTAAATAATCAATTTATTTGGTTAAATCTCTAAAGTTTATCAATTAAATTAAATAAATTAAAACCTTATTTGATTTAATCTAACACCATCTCTTTTAATTAAATAAATCAAAATCCTTATTTAATTAACCTCTTATCATATTCCTCTCTTATTTGATTTAAATAAATCCATAAATCTAAGTCAAATAAGTCACATCATCTAACCTCTCTCATTAAATTAATTAACCCTTGATTAATTTAATCTAATCTCATGTCACATCCTCTAGATAATGCAAGTTGCACATGAAAATAGATTTAATTCATTTATTAAATCTCTATTTTCCTCACAAGGCATCTTTTGAAATATTCTCTCAATTTGAATTCAAAAATTTCAAGTCAACATGTACATCCAACAAGGCATTTAAGATCTCTTACATGTCCTTTGCCTTGAGCCAAGTAGCATTTATTGCATTTTCCCTTCCCTCTTACATATCATTTCAACAAATTTGAAATTCAAATATTGGCATTTATTGGCACAAACCCCAAATCTTGTGCAACCATCATCCATTCATAGCTTGACAAGTGGCACCATATCATTGGATGAATGTTAGTCCCACATTGCTCAAATTTGGACATTCATCCATCTTGAAATCCTATAAATAAAGAGCTCATATCTTCATTTTATCATCCACAATCCAAGCAAAGTTACCATGCTCAAATATCTCTTGAATCCCATCCATTATCCTTGAGTCATAGCTAGGTTTTGCAGATTTTTGGCTTGGAGTCTTCATTTTTTCATCAAAGTGAATCAACATCATCTTCAACATTCAAAGCTTGCATCTTAGGAATTGGGAAAGGGCCAATTTTCACATCAAATTGGCACCAATTCCCCCATGGGATCATCTGTTTGCTATTTAAATTAGGATTCAATCTAGTTTTGTCATTTATATTGTGTTCTTCATCATTTTCTTTCCTATTTTGAATCTGCAAATGGATTTCATGGGGAATTCTTGTTTTAGCTTGTAATTCCTTGTCTAACTCGTTTATTCATGTTGTTTTGCAGGTACTAGGAAAAGGGTTCGCACAAAGATAAAATCTTATTGAAGAAATTCTTAGATCTCCTTCCATCAAAGCCTCTTTTTTTCCCACAATTGGAATAGGTACCTTGAGTTGCTAACATTGGTACCATGTTTGTCAAAATTAGAAAAAAAAATTAGCAAGATCTTATCAATTTAATTTTTTAGCAAATATTAACATCTTATATTAAAAATAATTTAAATATTGTAACACATGCATTAGATCACCCTTTTGTTATTAATAATTTAGAGATATTATGTACTAATAATGGTGGATCAAAAAGTTTAACAAATATTTGTCATTTAGAAAATCCTATGAAATCTAGGTTGAGTAAGTGACTAGATAGGGACTCTTTTGCATTTAAAGACTTATGTAATGTTATATAAGAAAATTAGGGGAAAACAAGGAACTAAATAATGATCTTTGTATAATGAGAAAAGAAGAATCTATCTAGAATTTATTAGTATGAGATATAGATGAAATATTAAAAATTGATATTGTGATAGGGAAAAAATGAGTGTTAGAAAATGAACAACAAACAAAGAGAGCAAATAACAACTAAAAACACCCTACACTTCAAGATTAGCCTAAAGATTAACTTAGCAAAACAAAATGGAAGATTTCACCTTGTTATGTTGTCCATTGGTTGGCCCTTTGGTCTTCGATGTTTGTATGCTCTTTGGATGGCAAGATGCAAGCTATAAGATGGGATGAGGATGGAGAGATGGGTGAAAATGGATGCAAATATGGAAAATTGGCTAAGTATGGCTCAAGGAAAAATTTTGCAAGAGTTTGGCTAGCATGAATGATTTCTCTCAAAATGAGAGAAAATAGGGGGTATTTATAGATATTTTGGAATTCTCTAGGGAAATTGATGGTCAAGATTGAGCCATCGAGATCAAGATGTAGGGTTAAGGTGAGTTGAAAACTCACAAGCCCTCACATCTTGACATGTGGCATGAGAAGTGGCTTGAAAAAAATGATGTGTACATGACGTGGAAAGATAGTACATGACATGGAGGTAGTACATAGTACCTTGAGATTAGACAAAATCTCCTCATAAATGAGGTCCTTGTCCCCATGTGGGTGAGATGACATGTGAGAAATTAAAAACTCATCAAATATCCACATGGGGATGAGAAAAGGAATTTTAAATTCTAAGGGATGCATTGGGGGATTAAATAGGAATTAAAAATTCACATAAGGAATGGAGTTTCTTTTTCAAAAAGACAAAGTCTTTAAGAAGGTTGACTTAGGACACATTCCATAAATGATATGAGGATTAGAATGACCTAATTAAGTGATTAAGGTTGTGCAAGTACTTGATTAGACAAGTTGATGACAAATTAGAGGCAAGTGGGAAATTATGGAGGATGGGACCCTAATGATGATTAGGGGTGTGCACATCTTAATCATAAATTAATTATGACTAAGAAAGGGTTAAATTGCTAAGAGGGATTAGAGACCAACTTACAAAAGTTGGAGGATGTGACAATGAGGAATTTAAAAATAAATTTAAAATTCTAAAAGATAATATGACTAAATTAAATAAAGTGATACATTTATTTAATTTAAAGAGGAAAGAGGGGAAAAGTATTTATTAAATTAAATACTTTGCAAACCTTATGTAGGACACATAATATTAATTAAATGAGTGATTTAATTAATATCAACAAAGAGGACTAATTAAACAAGCAAGAGGATGGTTAAGGAGACACCTTTGACCATATTGAAGTGGTCAAATTTAGGTGTCTACAGATATAAATACAAAACTAAACAAAAAAATCCCCATATTTACTTTAAATGTTTGATAGATGTTATTCATTGCATGTTTCTTCAATTTTGCATATTTTTGGTGGAGTTATAATTATTGGAAGGAGAATATAATTGTGAACTATATCTTTTAGTATTTAAAAATACAAATAGTTTCCTTGGTGATATCTTGTTTACTTTGACATGCATCATCATAGAAGTTCGCATGCACATCAAAGTCAAAGACAAATTTAATGATATATATCCATGCCCTTTTCCATTACTATTTTTGGCACACTTTGACTAGATTGTCCTATGTGCAATAAAAAGTCTATAAGTGGCATATTCCTATGTGAATTCATCTCATGATATTATTGAAGGATCAACATTCCTACACCCATTCTACCACTAGAGACCTAGTGCCTTTACCTTGACCTTTGCATGATCATGCTCTTGGATGACACATTGGGATAGGCATATGTACTTTCATGGGTGTTTTTTAACCATTAAGAGCCAAATCACCATTTTTTGTTTTTTAGTGTCAAGGGTGACCTTAGTTTGTTGATGTTATCTCTAGAATCCATCTAATTTCATGCTCTCACTTGATATTTTTTACTTGATTATCAAATGACGCATTTATTATTGTTATCTCTAAAAATTGTACCCTATGCAAAGTTACAAAAATTGAGCTTTCTAGAGAAACATGGGATCATTTCAAGGCTGTGGGTCACCTAAAGTTGAAATGAACCTCTAGATGAGGCCGACTTCTAACTGTTAATATCACTTAATTACTAATCTTTGTGAGGTAAAGGGAGAAGGAACATAAAAATTGAAAAATACTCCTATGGCGATGCGCCAAATTTGTTCAATCATGAACAGCTGATTATAACACAGTTTTCAATCAACCAATAAAAGTTGATGTACACAACTCAATACTCATATGATATTGCATAAATATTTTATAAGAAAGCTATGATACATATAGTCCTAGAAGGATGATAAATTCTCCTCACAACTAAAACTGTTTGCATCACTAACATAACCTATAACCTGCAATATACACATCTCCTCTACTTAAAAGTGCTATTAATGAGACAATTAACAAGGAATAAGAGAAACTCACATGTAAATTTATCAATCATTCAACACACTCATTGAAACAGATAACTGAGAAGGCAGAAGTTGTTTTCTTTATTGATTTCCAAATGTGAAATTGTACATACAATGTCTGTAAACGAGTTACAAAACTCAATATTCTCCTCTAAGGACTCACAGAAGTCACAAAAGCAGAAGAATATGCAAGTTTGAACTAACTACAAAAAAGGAAAAAATGCCATATATACAAAGAGTGTCGGCCCCTGCCCTTAGGGCTTACAAAAATATTAGTCTTCAGAAAAGATCTACCCCTAGATCTTTTAAAACGGAGTTAATGCTGCATTTAAGTGTGTCCCTGGTGTCCATGTTGGTATGAAGGATCACCCTCAGGAGAAGTCCTCAGATCTTTTGGAATACAACATTTACTTCTGGCTTCCATGCCCACTCTCGAACCTCCCTCAAAGCCACTTTGAATGCTCTAAAGCATTATCATTAATGTCTATCAACCCTTGCCAGTTGACATCCCAGCCGTCCCTACGGTTTTCACCCTTTTGTTTACCGATGACACCTCCCTCAGATCGATCTAATTCATCACTTTATTCTCAGAGCACATCCACATTGCTTATGCTCTGTCGATCTCGTTCACAGGGGTCAAACTGCCACGACTCTCATGTAGCTTCCTCTGATTGGTTAAACTCATGTCACATGGGATCGCTTGATGGTCAGAGGTCATTCAGACCAAATCACATGTCAATGAGACACATGTTGTGTCTCCCAATGTGATTATACTCTACAACAACATTTGGCAAGACAAACGCTTGTTGGCAAGAGGTCACAATGGGCTCCATTAGTCATACCAATATCCCCTTTTCCATGGGCAATTTGATCGCTATCTGCAAGACACAATTCTTTCGGCAGGACCCCATAGTGAGCTCCCTACCTCTCCCCGAGCTTACTTCATTTCAGTAAGACCCTATCGGGTCGGCAAGACTTCTTGCCAAAGTTATCCTGCTTCAGCGAGAGCTTACCCTCTATGTGCACCACAGTCGGTGAGACTATTAGGTCGGGGAGAAATATGTTGCCAAGCTCGCTTCTTTTGCCGACATCGCCTCACTTCGACGAGACCTCACCCCATCGGTGAGACCTCACAATGAAGCCCCCACACACACTGAAGGCATCCCGCTTCGGCGAGACCACCAATGGTCGCCAAGACTTCATGTTGAAGCCTTCCTTACTTGGCAAGCTCAGACCTTCTTTCGAGGAGACCACTTGTCGGCGAGACATCTTAGCGAGCCCAAAACCCTTTGGCAAGAACTCCATTCTTTCGGTAGGACATCTCCCCGAGACCACCATCTTTACCGAAGGGACCATCCTTCGGTGAGACATCATTCAGTCATCGAGACATTACAGCGAGGCCCCTCCCTTCTCTACAATGACATTTCTTTTCGCTGAGACATCTCAGTGAACACGAACCCCTCTCCATGGGCTCAAATATTTCTTTCGGTGAGACATCGGCAAGCTAGGAAGACCTCACGCCGAAGCCCCATCATTATACTGCTATGCTCCTCCATTAGCGAGACACCCATGTGTCGATGTGAGCTCCTACCGAACTTAAACCTTTCGGTGAGACTTTAGCATGTCGGGGAGACATATTAAGACCTGTGGCGATCAAAATGTCTAGGCGACCAACGTATTTTAAATGAGTAGAACCCCCTATTAATCGGCAAGACATCTTAAAGGTCTCAGTGACCTTTTCCTGAGGAATTTTATGCCAAATCTGATCGAGGCATGCTTTCCAACAGACCTCCTTGTGAAATATCATCGAATGAGGACCCTCTCGTGAAAACAAAACACCTGCACATTGGGCTCAACCCTCATGGGAGCCACATTTAATCCACGTGCCAAAGTTAAGACATAATTTCCCCTGATTCAGCCTGTGGGTGAAAATCGGGTAACAATTACAATTACTACTTTAAGTCACTCATATGCTTACATGCTTATCTTTATATTACATTTAATTTTATTGTCCTATTTTTTTCTCATTTAATTCCTTGAATCCAAAAAATGCAACCAATTGATTGGGGAATATTTTATCCCTAACACTCTTATGCTAAAATTGCAAGCAATTTTTAGATACCTACATAGAGACTCATCACCATGTTAAGACAAAGAATTACTATGTACCACAACATGAAAGTGTGTAATATATCATTTCATCCCATGGCTAGTGTATTAGGTGAATCATTACCACTTTCTATACAAGCATAATTCTTAACCCTATTTCCTCACCTTCTCCTTTTGATGATTGTTGATAGTAAAACTTAGCTTGCAATTATTTTTATTTTTATTACTTGTATGAAAGAAGGGAGAGTCAAGGCATATTTTTTTTCTCTATTGCATTAGATTTATTCATCATCAAGCTTATAACTAAACATCCTATCTATTTTATAATTAATTTTTTAACTAACATTCAATTATAAATTATATATTTTTACAACTATCTTTTATTAATCTAAATTAATTATTGCTTATATATAAAGATTTATTTGATTATCTTAAATTATACTTGGTTTATGTTTATTTTCCTTTATCTATAATTATCACTGTTTATTTTCCTTTATCTATAATTATCATTATTTTCATCCTTTCATCCTGACCTTAAATTCTTCATATTTGAAATTTAGATCATTATTAACTAAACATCTCTTTTATAAAATTTACTTATTTTTGAATAAAACATAATAAACAACATTTTTTCTTCATTAAAATTAAAAATTAAATATATATTTTATAATCATTAAAATACTTAATATAAATAATATTCATTAAAAAATGGTTTATAATCATTAAAATATTAAATATAAATAATATTTATTAGAAAACATTAAAATTATTTATTTTTTTTTATTATTTTTTTTTGAAAAAGAGGGGTAAAAATTTTATTCAATCAAAACAAAATTACAAGGCAAAAGCAAGAAGCCCACCAAGGCAGGACCACCACAAGAAGCACCAAAAACAACCTTACAAATTCATGTCTTCCACTAATAACCTCTCCAGGGTCTCAAGGTATTCAGAAGGTAAGACCTCCCTTCCACTAATATCCCAACCATCCACATTCTCAAAAGCCCACTTCGCCAAACAATCAGCCACTTTGTTCCATTCCCTAGGGATATGACAAAAGGAGACAGAATCCAAGGAACTGCAAAGCTCAGAATCTGTCTGACCACAGAGGCTAATTGCCAACTAACATCACCCAACCTCTGGTTGTTCAGCATATCCACCACAATCTGAGAATCAAACTCACAAATGATCCTCCTCCAACCTAAAGAGCATCCACGCTCAATAGCAATCAAAATAGCAATTGCCTCCATCAGATTATTAGAGTGTTGACCTTTGTAAATAGATAAGAAAAACACTGCACCACCATCATTACCTCTACCAATACCTCCAACACCAGCATGACCAGGATTCCCACGAGAAGAACCATCAGTATTAATCTTAAGGACCCCCACTGGTGGAGGCAACCAACCCCCATCACGACAAACACATTGCCTGCCATGACGGGGTCTTCTTCCCACAATGCTTCCCCTTCTACTATCCTCGAGGTTCAAATTCTGCAAGATAGCAAGATCACCAAGATCAATATTTTCAGACATATCACACTTAGCAGAAATAGTCTCCTGGAGCCTACTAATTATCTTCTTCCACAACTGCAAACTCCCCAAACTGGAGCCACTAAAGACTCTACGGTTCCTCTCCAACCAGAGGTTCCAGAGGATGAAAACAGGCCCAACAGACCAGGCCACCCGCAAGAAAGGAGTCTTCGCTGGAGGCCTGCCCAAGCTCTCCCAAAATTCAATTAGGGAAGAAGCATGTATACAACCATGACGCCAAGCCTCCCACCATCTATGCCATATCTCTCTAGAAAAAGGGCAGAGAAAGAACAAGTGGGAGGTACATTCCTCACTGTGCGAACAAAGGAAACAAATAGAAGGACCCTGGAAACCTCATTTATGGAGATTTTCCCAAGTGAGGCACTTCTTCTGAGCAACCAACCATAAGAAGAAATTGCATTTGGGCCAAGAAAAGTTGTCCCAAACCTTCTTCCACCAATGCACCTCTGCAGGACCATATAAGTTCTTGTCAAGCATAGCATAGCCTTGGGCCACAGTAAATTTACCATTTGGACTAGGACTCCAAGCCAACACATCCCTCTCATTAAGGGAGCTGCAGAGCCTACCCTCCAAAATTCTAGTAAGGGCAGCCCGATCCTCATCAGAACCCCCCATGGGCCACTCCTGCGGGTCCTTCCAACAAGCCACCACCACCTGACCAATCCGCTTGACAGTTTTAAAATGCTCCACCCTTATCCAACCAGCCTCAGAAAAAATATGGCAAAGAGGCTGAAGCTGAGGGAAGCTATAAAGAATAGGAGGGTGGCCATCCCACGAGTCATGCCAAAACAAAGCATCAGAGCCTCTACCACAGATCCAGAAAAGACCCTCCTTAATCAACTGAGCTCCCTTCTTAAGGGTATCCCAAATACAAGAACCTTTACCCAACAAATCAAGCCGCGGCACATCAAGGCTATCAACACCAGGAAGATACTTGTGGGAAAGAATCTTGGCCCAATCCTGATCCTGATGGTTACACCACCTCCAGTAAAGCTTGGCAGCCAAGGCCGTGATAGCAAGAGCCATAGACCTAAGACCAAGGCCCCCGGCATGCTTCGGCCGGCAAACAGACTCCCACTTGACTAAACTCCACTTTGAAGAAAGAAGGTTACCAGACCAAAGAAATTTCCGAGACAGAGCATCAAATTCCCTCACAAAGGTGGAAGGGGGAGCTTGCACATAGCACCTATAAATGGGAAGGGCCTGCACCACAGTCTTAAGAAGAACCACTCTCCCAGCAGAAGATAACCATCTGTAAGTCCAATGACTAACCTTACTCGAAATTTATCCAAAATCCCCTGCCAGTAATCTCTACACTGAGATCCCAAAGCCAAAGGGATCCCCAGGTACATCAAGGGAAGAGACCCAATCTGAAATCGAAGGATCCTAGCAATCCTGCTCTGAATAAGCCGAGGGGTATTAAAGAAATAAATGGAGGATTTGTCATCATTGATACACTGACCTGAAGCCTTCAAATAGATGTCTAAGGCTTTCCTGAAGTTCACCGCCTCACTAATTCTAGCCATGCCCAACAACCCAGTATCATCCACAAACTGAAGATGAGAGTAGGATGGAAGATGATTGTTCCAGCTCCAACCTTGGATAAAACCCTGCCTCACCTGAGACTTAATAAATCTTCCAAGGCCCTCCGCCATGAGAATGAATAAATAGGGAGATAAAGGGTCCCCCTGTCGGAGACCCCGAGAAGCACTAAACAAGTCAGAAGGTTCCCCATTAATGAGAATAGAGAAGGAGGACGAGGTCACACAACTAAGAACCCAATTAACCCACTCCTCATTGAAGCCAAAAGTCAAGAGAATTTTTTGCAAGAACTCCCAGCTCACCCGATCATAAGCTTTAGCCATGTCAAGTTTAATGAACATAGCCCTCTCCTTAGAGTGAGCCATAGAGTGAATAGCTTCCATTGCTATCACAACACCATCCAAAATTTGTCTTCCTTCAACAAAGTCACCCTGCTCAGTGGAGATCAGAGTACCGAGGAGTGGTTTGAGTCTCTTCGCAATCAATTTAGTGATGATCTTGTACACAACATTACATAACGCAATAGGCCTGAAATGAACCAGCTGATTAGCCCCCTCCCTCTTAGGTATGAGGGCCAAGAAAGTAGAATTCATGGACTTGAGCATCTGTTTGTTCCTATGTGATTCCTGAACCACCTCGAGGAGGTCAAACTTTATTATTTCCCAAAACTCCTGAAAGAACTCAATAGGAAACCCATCCGGGCCAGGAGCCTTACCTTTTTTCATATTGAACACCACTTTCTCCAGCTTAGGTAACGAAATAGGACCTAAGAGAGCTCCATTCATCTCAGCAGAGACCAGGTGGGGAATACATTCCAAGATGGCGCTCTCCTCAGCTCCAGCAGCAAGATCCTCCCTCAAAAAGAGATTTGAAAAATAATTGACCGCTTCCCTGGAAATATCAGCATTGGAGGAGAGATGAGCCCCTTCAGATGAAACAAGAGAGGAGATGGAACAACCCTGCCTCCGAGCCTTAACCGAATTTTGAAAGAAAGTAGTGTTCCTATCCCCCTCCTGAAGCCAATCAATACGAGATTTCTGCTTCCAGAAGATCTCCTCCCAAAGCTCCCACTCTTCTAATCCCTTGAGAGCCAAGGACTCAGCTTTACTTAGATCCGAGGTTAACCCTTGGTCCCAAATCTGACGAGTGATGATATCCAGCTTGGCCTGGGTAGCTAGCTTCTGAGCACGAAGGTTCCCAAAACATTGTTTATTCCATCTCTTAAGCCTGTACTTCACATGTTGAAGCCTCTTACTGAAAGTAAACATGTTTGTCCCATGGGCAGGCATCCCCTCATACCACCAATCCACCATAAGATCATGCAGAGACTGATCTCTTAACCACATTAACTAAAATTTGAAGGAATTATTTTTGGTGACTCCATAAGCAGTGACAGAGAGCTTGATAGGCCAGTGATTAGAGCCCCTCCAATCAAGAATTTCTGAACTGGTGATCAACCTACTATTCATCCAATAGCACGAAACTAGAAATCTATCAAGCCTTTCTGAGATGGCCTCAACACCACATCTCCTGTTATTCCATGTAAAGACACCATTGGTTGGCTTCACATCAATGAGATTCAAGGAGCTAATCATATCCCTGAGCAGACTTGCAGAAGGGTCAAGCCTGGCTAACCCACCTTGTTTTTCATCCAAGCTAGTAACAGCATTAAAATCACCAGCCAGAATCCATGGGAGAAACGGGTCTAAGGCTCGAATGAATCTAATGTGAGCCCAAAGATTAGACTTACTAGAGAAATCAGTAGGAGCATAAATATTAGAAAACATACACCTCTCTCCAGTCTCCAAACTAGAGGCAACCAGAGAAATGGAAGACCGACTAGAAATCCACCATATGGGGAAAACTTTCCTCGGGTTCCAGAAGCAAGCCACCCCCCCTGAACTGTTCAAAGCACCCACCCCCTTCCAATTACCCTGGGGCCAGATGCGCGGAGCACAATTATCCAAACCGTCCACTGTAAGCTTAGTTTCTTGAATAAAGACCACATCAGGAGACTGAGATTCAATTAGTTTGTGAACAGCCTTTTGTCTAGGGATGCTATTCAACCCCCTTACATTCCATGATAAAACAATCATTTATGAGGGTGGGAGAAGTGGGAATCAATGGGTTTCACAGACCCAGACCCAACCAAAGTATCACCCATAATCTTGACCTTCTCTTGATCAGTCTTCCTTCCACTCCTTGATGGTTTATCAAGCGGCCCCTTTTTAAAGGATTTCTATTGTAATCCTAAACCAGGAGAAGCTTTGTTACCCTTCACAAAATCAAAGGCCCCCTTAGGAGCAGGAGGATCAGGAGCCACCACCACAGGGTCTTTCGTAGCCTGTGACCCCTGAAGGACCCTAATATCCTGAACCTGGGAAGGCAAATCCTTAGCCGACTGAATAACCTGATGGTCCTCCAGGGATAAAAATTGCTCATCTTTCTTTGCATCCTCCTCCAGAACCTCATGCAGACCCTTAGCCCCAGAAGAGAGCTCAACTGGAATACCTTCCTCTTGTACCAAATCCTCAAGAACATCAAACCTATTAAAAGTACCATCATTTTGTCTGTCCAACTAGGTTCTCTATTTTCCCTTACCTTTGTTCCGGGACTTAACTTGAGTAAACCCCTCATTATCCACAGGTTCATTAGACAAAGGAGCCTTCCCCTTGGCCCCCGTAGGAGGTCTGAAGGAAGCCAAGGGGGAGGGTTTAAATCTAGGGCATTTGCGGTGTAAATGACCATATTCATGACAAATTCTGCATCTAAAGGGAAGGGTCTCGTAATCTAGTTGTTGGATCCAAGAAAAGGACCCCAAGCGAATTTCCATAGAATCTGGTAATGGGTTATTTAAATCAACCTCTACAAAAATACGAGCAAATGAAATTACCTTACTATCTTGAGTTTGTGTAGCTGATCCCACCGGTTTTCCAAGAAGCAATGAAATTGAGTGAAGAATATCTTCCCTCCAGAATTCCAAAGGAAGCCTCGGCAGTCGAACCCACACAGGAACTCGCGAGGGGATCTCTTCGGCAGAGTTGAAGCCCATGTGCCAAGGCTTAATGAAGAGCCCCACCTGGTTAAAGAAATAGGGCCCCACTTCAAAAGCCCTATTCCTATCCGACATGCTTGAAAAGATAACTAGAAAATAATTATTAGCAGCCAAAATAATCTCCATATCACCTTCTAGGTTCCAAACTCAACGTGCCCAAGAATCCAACACAGGTAAAGAAAGACGGAGGCCCAAAAACTTGCAAATAAGGGCATGATTGCACCAATATTCAACATCCTCTACAACTTGTTCAGGTTGAATAACCAAAACCGGCCGATCCTCGGATCTCTCCAAACATCCGTTTATTTTTTTAACTTGAAGAACCCCTTTAGAAGGGGAGACCCCATCTCCAGACTGGGGTTTACCCATCAGATCCTTCCCACTGGCATGCACCGACCCAGATGGCTCGACCATTTCCAAGTCCCCAGAGGAAACCTCAAATGTAACAAAGCCCTGATTCTCCATAGATCGCAATGCACCCCTCCACCAAAAGGGAGAAAGATGGAGACTGAGATCCATAGTCTCAAAACACTGAACACACCCGCCAAGGAGAAGCCGTTAACAGCAAAAAATGCAGAAGAAACTTCCGCCCACAAGCCATACAAGGCCGAGAACCCAACCTGACCTGCGCACCCCTAAATAGAAGCAAACACCCCACCCCCGAGATCACACCACCAGCTAGGCGCCGCGCACAGACAAGACGCATAATAGAACAGAAGAGCTAGGGCACGCGGGCCCTAGCTCTCACCCAGACGCCGCGCAGCTCCATCCCTTTTCTAGAAAACATTAAAATTATAAATATAATTATTTAATTATAATTTAAAGATGTAAACCTTTTAATGAAAATATTATTACTTAACATATGCGAATATAATGAACGTAAAGAACATTTATATTTTCTACCCCTTATATATGGACTCACTCTTCTAAATATAAAAGTTACTTACCCCAATCTTTGTCGTGGAATGCATGTGGGACTAAAACGGTCTGACGACGAAACAAATCTGTGATGCCAGGCCACGTTGAAACATAGCTAATGGCTTAAAAACAATGCCTATACATTTCATGTTTGATTCCCGTCAGTGCATCCTTCCACCGATTTGAACAAGTGTTTGTTGTTTTGGCTGCATAAAACAAATGTGAACGGTGGAAATGGCAAATGCAAACAGCACAGGAACAAGAACGGGAACGAGAAATGTAAATTGTGTATCGGTACAGCGGAAATAGAGATTTAAAAAATTTAAAAGGTTAAGAAAGGCTATGAAAACAGAAAGGTTGGGTTAAAAGGGCCCCACATGGGTCTGGCCACCTAAGCATTCAAAATCTTAGAGTGTGTCGGTTAAGCCATATGGACTTGATGTTTATAGAATCGAGTTTTAAAATCCTCCATAGAGTCAAAAATGTTTGATATTAAGACACCAAAAGTATGTTTTATACTAGGTATAATATTTAACTAATGGTAAACCATTGGAGGGAAAGGGTCATCACCATGGAATCAAATTTATTTATTAGGTTGAGTTTATGGTTACTCTGTGTCTATAGCGGTAGTGATGAGTCACTGCAGTTCATGCAACATTTTCTAAGAATGACCCACTCAATGAAGGATTTGGAAACAATATAGAAGATTGTCGATTAATTTGCATCTTACATCTCAAGATCGAATACCTGAGGTGGCGCCAATGATGCCAATCTTCCTATAGCAAGTTTGTCTTCACGGGCTACAAACGTAGTTAAAAAGAACTTTGAGCTTTATATTAAAGGGTTCAGTTGTCATCTAACGTGGGTCTTTTCCTCACTCGCCTAAATCATCATTCCATATTATCAACAGTATATCTCACGCATCTTGAAATATATATTGGTAGGAGCTTAAGTGATGATTGCCTTTCGATCGGTGATATTCTTGCTAATTGAGTTGTGCTACAAAAGGATGCAATCTTAAATTAGTCAAGGGAAATCTAACATATCAAAGGGAAGTAGGTGTTTGTAACAACACATCCTAACATGCAACATGTATCAAATATATTGTTTCATGTACCAACTAAAAATAATGCACAAGTGAACAATCACAATGACAAAATAAAAGATTCTATGGTTGTTTCCATAAGAATGAAAATTGTATATATAATAAGGTAACATGAACTACTAGGTTTGTATATGATCATTCCATCCTAGCAACTACCACATTCATAGTATTAGGGCATAATATCAAAGCATTTATAAACTGAGATAAGAATCATTTACTTCTAAAACGGTAACGAAAAAAGTTAGATTCCAAATTTGAAATAAGGCAATTAAGACAAACCTCCTCCGTCCTCCTTAATCTTTTGAAAGCAGGTTGATAACATAAGCAACCAAATTACCTATAGTAGCCATGTCATTTCAAACAAATCAAATACATCTTATTGAAGATGAAAACACAAGTATCCGAGTGAGTCATTCACTCATCTAAATAAATATGACACAAAAAAAATATCATATCATCATTCGCATTATCAAATTTATACCATTTGTTGCATTATCTTCAAGTGGAAGGGAGAGAGAGAGAGAGAGAGAGAGAGAGAGAGAGAGCATCACTGGGATGATTTTTTCCTTGCCACGAAGATATAAGCTTCCCCATGCTACCCTATGAAGGGATCCCAACCCATCACGAAGATTCTAGCAATTTGTGGCCATCAAGTGTGAAATATGTGCAACTATGGAGTAACTAACATATGCAACCTATTAATGCCCCAAGCAAAAATATCTAGGAATATGTCATTTACTTTTTTAGGTGACTCATTTTAATTCGAACAACCCTCTCTTATTTGAATTAAAAGCTTTGGCCAAATGTAACAACTACCCAATAAAACACAAAGAAGTATGGGACTCAATGAATAGCATGAAGCGGACCTCTTCTAAGTTACAAATATTGAGGGAATCTAATTCTTCATTATTCAGATGTTATTTGGAGCCCTCAATCCTTTGCTATCCCTCTTCCCTGGGAACTCAAATGGAGTTGTTTGGAGCTCATAACTTGAGACAGCAGTTAAGGTTCTTAACCAAATCATAAATTAAAGGTCTCTGCAACAAGGGACTCAGATTGTTTATTAGTTTTTCTTTAATATTTGATACAGTTCCACATTGGGAATTAATGAAATGAATTCATATTTAAATACTTATTTGTTTCACAAAATCCACGAGTATGGAAATTCATCAATACTCAAAATATAGTATTGGAATTGCTCCACCAAACTATAGTTATTGATAGTCACATAATGACTATAAGTCTTCAAATACGATTTGGAAAACCTTCCATATGTTGGCTGCTATAGAGGCCACATTCTAACTATTGGGGAACACAAGTTTTAGGAAAAAGTGCTAGTAATGTACCCCCTTTTTTATGGATAAGCAAAATAGGATCTTATCTAGTAGAACCCTTAGGCTAGAGTTAATAACATGGTGTTTCAATTAGCACCTCTGGAGTGCTTATTGGAAATGAACAGCTATGCACAATACGTGATGATTTCTCTTCAAATTATGGAGGGGAAGCTCCCTCTTGTTGTTGATGTTTGTGAAAAAGTAAAACAGGCTTAAGGTTCCTATCTATTTTACTCAGCAGACAGGACACAAGGGTGCATAAAGACAATGTGTTGTAGTTAAGGTTTTCTTTGGTTTCTGCAGATCTTAACTACAACTAATCTAGCTTTTAATCTATCCTATCTCCTCAAGGTAAATAGAGCATGAGGGCATAGGAGCGGGAATGAATTGGTTGGATTACTTGGGCCGATCATCTCGCCAAAATGCATTTGAGGCTCTAACTCTCAGATTTTATGTTGGGATAAGGCTTTATGCAAGTAATCACTCTTACAATAAGATGGATCTCATACTTTCCAAAGAGGAGAACACCTATCTGAGGTATAGGTTGGGACACAACTCACTAGAAACAACAAATTACGATGATTTGGCTAACAGGATTCCCGAGGAGGTGACGACACCTATCCAAAGTGTAGGTTGAAAGATAACTCATTACACAACATCAAATGATAACTATTAACATCAAAATATCCAAGGAGGTGATGACACTTGTCCAAGGAGGAGATTGAAATAATAAGTTATAAGAACAAGACATTGAAAGAACTTGAATCTTTAGATCAAATTGTATGTGCTTTCTTATTTCTTTCTTCAAACTTTCTCAGTGAATTACAAAGAATTGGGACAACAAAGGAATGAAATCATACAAAATTTCTCATCAAACCAATTAACTCTCATCCAAGAGTGAACAAATATGCACTTGCAAGCTTGAGGCAACAATGGCACAGCAATTTTGCGTAGTAAATAAAGGCTAACAAATAATGAGCCCAAGGCTCTTATTTATAGAACTCAAAGGACTGGGCAACCCCAAAGTCTCCTTGACTTAGTTCAATCAGTCTTTTCAATCAATTAGCAAGATTTATTCCCAAAAAGTAGGGATCCTAACAGTTAATTGGAAGACTACTTTAGTTAACTGAGACTAAACTACAAGAGAACTCATAGTACAATAGATGTCTCCAAGATAGACATCCATAATTGGTGGAAGTCAAAACAAACATCCCCAATTAATGGAAATAGACATGCATGATTTAAGGGATAGTTAGTTAACTTGGAAAGAAGCGTCAAGTTAAGTATTGTTAATCATAAATGTTATCTTGGAGGGTAGGACTTCCCAACTAGGTGTCTTTACACCTCACCACCTCCATTCAACGGCTATTCGATCCATTCGTTGACTTCTTCCACCTTTGCACAGTCAATGCTTTGTAAGATGATGACATAGCATTTTAGCATCTCCTCTCCACGCACAAGTTGTTGCTAATATTCAATACATTTTGTAGCTACGTCATCCAGCTTGGTGGACATGTCTACAATCTTCCTCAACTCACAACCAACAGGACCACTGCAAAATGTGCCACGAATGACATCCTGGAACTATTTTTGTACTATTTTTAGTTCAATGTATGTTTCGCCCTCGTGCTAGTAGAGGCAAGGGATGGATATTACCAACATTCTTATGAATTTAATAATACCTGCTACAATCTGATGGTACTCAATCAACTCCACAAAATTGGCATCATAGGCTTTCACCTTTTATGCCAGCTGTTCTTTCCAAGCAAAAATATGTTGCTTGTTCTCTACAATGGTAACTGATTAGTATGCCAGTTGTAAGTCTGAAACTGTGATGTCATCCCCTGGCCTCTTCTCTACTGTCTTTAACTCTAACTATTGAATCTATACACAGAGTTCATGAGCTTTGTTCCTCAACTGGTATAATTCTGCCAGTATACACCATCCTCTAATGACAAATTCTTCCACTTGATTTTTCAAGTGTTTTCCATATGAGATCAATTGGTAATGATTTTACTCAGTGCGGAGGTCTAGCATCTCTTGTGGTAAAGTAGAGATGTTTGCAGTGCCATGCATCAAGCTAGATATGTATAACCTCGACTGTTGGTTTTCAGCCTTTAAGATTATTGTCTCTGTCGTCCTTAGCCATTCTCTCTTGAGAACTCATTAATGCAATTCCAAGAAGATCTGCCTCCACCTGACAAGTGGTCTTCCCAAAGTTTACCTTTTGTAACACTCTACCTATTCTATAGTTTAAAAATGTAAACTAACTACCAGTTTCAGCTAAAGCGTAACTAACTATTTTTCATGTTAGGGTTTCCTTTGCAATTAGAACATAAAAGATAAACAAATTTAAACAGTTACATCATATTCAATCCCTCAACTAACTTTTAAAATTTTAGTTTCAGTTGAAAAGGAATCAACTAACTAATTTCTTATAATTGAAATACAAAAGAACAATAACTAACTTTGCTTTCATAATGTAAGAGCAATAATTATAGCTATGAAATAAACATGCTAAGTAATTATTTCTGAAATTTAAAGAGAGATAAAGAGAACAATAAAAGACAGCTTTGAAGGCTTCCTGCTGGAATGTTGTACAGAACTCTTATGTTACCAAGGGAAAAAGAAATATCATCAAGGGCTTTTCCACCCAACCGAAGACCTACTGGCCTCCCGTGTTTCTTCAACTGAAGAAACTCATCCCTTCAAGAGGGTAATCAACAAGGATCACAAAATATCATCATGCCTCTAAGCCTGGTGTCAAGGGCCTATACCTCCTAGTCGATCCTTCACTATAGGTAACCTCTTTAGACTAAAAAGATCACTCTGACCAGTGGTATATCTAGTTCTTGATAGCTAAAAAATGCTTAATCTAGCATCATACCTTGGCCAAGGATTTTATCATTAATGGCACTCTTGTGTTGTCATCACTCTCACCCTTGCTCGACATGATAATTCTTGATTCAAAGGTTTATATTACATTAACTTGGTTCCAATAATTCTTTCTTCATATTTTAAGGATAATTTGATTACTTAATGCTTATATAGAGAGAGGTACTTAGCTCATAACTTTTCACATCTTAGTAATAATAAACTACTAATCTCAAACTTCTATGGAGAGATAAAAGGAGTCTTATTCGACAAAAAGGATCTTGTAGATCGTTTACAATTATAAACCATCAAGGAAACTCATAAAGATCGGAGAGAGACACTATTCAGTCTCAAAAGTTATAGAACAAAAGAAAGAGAGAGTTCGGCTTAGACAGGCAAAGTATTTACAATGGGGCTTGAAGATAATTCAATCGGCATTCAAATTCGTTATAAAGGTGAAAACGTAAATTCATACTCAAGCTATTAGCAGATAAATATGATATGGATCAATTTTCGGTTGAGTCCCAGCATGGTAGTAAGAACCAATTTAAATCTACTTTCAGGAGTTCTATAACATCCATTCCTACTCAAAATATTTTAAAAGAACAAATCAAGGATTTCTTCTATATAAACTTAAACAAAACAAGGAGTCTTAACATGCCCGTAAATGTTGATCTGTAACTCGAAGGAACCCCGATTCTTTTCTTCTGAGAAGTAATTCAAAATGACGAGATCACAGAAGTCCCAATTGGCCCAAGAATTGCAGAGGCGGCTACTCAGAGTTCAAACTATTTCCACCAGAACAGGGGATTTGAACAACACGACCCCAACTCTTTCTCTTTTAAGCTTGATGGCAAGAATAAAATCAAAGAATGCCTCTTGATGAGATTTTTGACTAGATAGAGAATTGAGAGAATGCAGAAGTGGAGAGAAAAAAGTATCCAAACGTAATGAAAGCAATGCCAATTGAAGTTACCAAACACTTATATTCCAGTGCAAAAGAATGTAAAGTTTCATGCTAAGGGAGAGGCAAAATCCAGAATGAGAGAAAGAAACAATACGAGGTGAATTCGATACTAATAGAGAATACTCAAACTTAGAAATGTGAATCCCCTAAAACCATCAATGAGGAAGCAAGCCAAAAAGGTGAGAGTCTAAATGAATCAAAGCAAGCCAAGATTATGCGGTAAAGTGTCTGCAAGAATTCCTCTTGGGTGTTACGTTCAAGATTGAGGCCAAGGTGGTGGGGTTACCACCTCATAGTAAGCAGACATTGCCTTAATTAAAACTCATGTCCAACATAAGGTTATTCCAAAGTTGGCTTAATAATTTAATGCCATTTAATATTACCAATATACGCTAAGAGGAGGACGGTGACCTACATTTCATAAATTGACTTGTTTTTCTTATAATTTAATTAAATAAATTATAGCCAAGGCTAAGACTTCAATTTAGCTATGTTTCATCATCTCAAGGCATGATGATAATTTTCTCCTTGATTAACTACGACCTCTCCTTGATGATATTTCCCTTTCCCTCGAAGCGTTGGCTATCCCACAACCACTTGAAAAAAATAATTAGGGTTAGACCATTCTCATCTTATATATATTTAAATATAAACTCATGAACACATTCATTTTCACATGTATAGGAAAATCCTTCACAAATATAAGAAAATCATTCACATTGTCGTTACAACATATAATTAAATATTATTTTCCCAATTTCACATTCTCATGAAAAACAATTAATCACAACTAACATAATGACCATAATTTCATTGTCATAATCAAGTTCAAGATAGAGGGGATCTAACATACTTCTCCCCTTAAGAATCATCATCCTCAATGATTATTTATTTATAAATCCAAGTCTAAAATCATAATTATATATAGATTCTTAATGGTTTTTAAACAAATATGGGAACTTTTGAAGGATTTCATCATAATCCTCCCAGGTGGCATTTTCCTCTAAGCATTGGTCCCTCTAGACCTTGCATTGTACCACCTCGTAGTTACGTAAGTGCAACTTACGTACCTCAAGCACTCTAAGTGGCTCTATTGTGATCACCCTAGGGTCCCACACCTTCAAGGAATTCCAATCAATCATATGATCAAAGTCTGCATAGTACTTCTTAAGATAGGAGACATGAAACACATTGTGTAATTTGGTGAGTGTCGAAGCTAGAGCAATTTTGTATGCTACTGGATTGATAAGTTCCAAAACTTCAAAAGGTCTGATGTATCTTGGGGCTAGCTTAGAATTTTTCCCAAATTTGATAGAGTTTTTCTACGGTTTCACTCGCAAGAGAACTTTCTCTCCCACCACAAATTGTTTGGGGGTTCATTTTGCATCAGCATAGTTCTTTTGTCGATCATTAGCTTCCTTCAGCCTTTGTCTGATTAACTTTACCTATTCTTCCATTTCCTAAAGCATTTCGGGTCCTAAAATGATCTTGTCCTCCATTTTGTTCCAACTGATAGGTGTTCTGCATTTCCTGCCATATAGTGCTTCAAAAGGTGTCATTTTAATGGTTGATTGATACGAGTTGTTATAAGAAAATTCTACCAAGGGTACGTATTCTTCGCACTTATATTGTTGATCCATACAGTACATTCTAAGCAGTTCTTCTAAAATTTGGTTTACCCTTTCCGTTTGACTGTCTATTTCAGGATGATAGGCTATACTAATATTTAACTAAGTTCCCAAGGCATAAAATAGAGTCTACCAAAATCTAGATGTCATCCTAGCATCTTTGTCAGAAATTATCTTTTCCAGTACTCCATGAAGATGAAATATTTCTTGTACAAACTTTCGTGCAATTACAGAATCCATATCTGTCAAATTTCTCAGTATAAAATGTGCCACTTTAGTGAGTCTATCCACTACTACCAATATAGCATTATGTTTGTTCCTTGTCATCAGTAGACCCTGTACAAAATCCATACTAATGATTTTCCATTTCTAGTCCGGTACACTATGGGGTTGTAGTAATTTTGTCGAGTGCTAATGCTCCACCTTAACCTTTTGACATTCAAAACATTCTGCCACATTCCTGGTTGCAGCCTTTTTCATCCCCTTCCAAAAATATAATGGTTTAACATCGGCTAGCGTTTTGGTTACCCCTGGATGACCTGAGTAAGGTGTGATGAGTAATTTCCATATCATTTCTTTAACTCTAATGAATTTGGTATATACATCCTACCCTTGAATCTCAAAAGTCCATCTACTTCAATCTAAAAACCCTCATATTTAGGGTCTTGTGGTTTTTCCCGAAGAGCTTCACGAACTTGCAAGTAGAAGTCATCCTCATTTAATTTTTGTAGTACCTGAGCTCTAAAATTTGTGTTGATTGGCACCATGGAAGTTATATGTTTGTGTCGACTCAATGTGTCAACTACTCAATTCCCCTTGCCCTTAATGTAACTGACCTCAAAATCATAATCGCAGATTAACTCTATCCACCTCCTTTGGCGAACATTTAAATTGGGTTGTGTGAATATAAATATACTTCAAACCTTAATGATTTGACTTGAGTTCAAAAGTCTTTCCTAGCAAATAGTGTCACCACATTTTTAGGGCATGCACAATAGTTGCTAACTCCAGATCATGTGGTGTGTAATTCTACTAATACTGCTTCAATTTTTAGATTCATAAGCCACTACTTTTCCCTCTTGCATTAGCACTCTTCTTAATCCATCTCCAAATGCATATGTTATAACTACAAAATGGCCATTAGAATCTGGTACAATCAGAATAGGTGCAGTCATTAATTTCTCCTTCAATGTATCAAATGCTTCCTGGCATTTCTTAGACCATTCAAATCTCTTTCCTTTTCTCTGAAGAGAGGTAATGGGGTGGGAAATTCTAGAGAAATCTCTGACAAACCTTCGATTATACCTAGCCAATCCCATGTAACTTCCTACCTCATGTACATTTTTTGGTACTAGCCATTCCACTATAACTTTTATCTTTGCGGGATCCACTACTACTCCCTTAGCTAATATTATGTGCCCTAAGTATTGTACCTCTTTCTGAAAGAAAGTAAATTTTGACACTTTTCCATAAAGTTTATGCTCCCTCAGTCGTTGAAGAGCTATTTGAAGATGTTGAATATGTTCTTCCTCGTTTTTGGAGTAAATGAGAATGCCATCAAGGAAAACCATTACAAACTTGTCCAAACAACCTCGAAAAATACTATTCATTAGGTTCATGAATGTAGTTGAGGCATTGGTGAGTCCAAAAGGAAAAACTGTAAACTCATAGTGTCCATATCTAGTTCTAAAAGTTGTTTTATGAATGTCTTCTTCTTTGAATATGAGTTGATATCCTAATCTTAAATCTATCTTAGAAAACATTGTTTTCCCTTTCATTTGATCAAAAATATCATCTATTCAGAGCAAGGGGTATTTATTTCTGATGGTAAGCTTATTCAACATTCGGTAATCTATACATAGGAAAAGTATCCCATCCTTCTTCTTAACAAATATCACCGGTGCACCCTAAGGTGATATGCTAAGTCAAATCAAACCCTTATCCATTAATTCCTACAGTTGCGCCTTTAGCTCCATTAGTTCTGCGGTGGTCATACGATATGGTGCCTTAAAAATAGGCACAGCCCCTAGAACTAAGTCTATGGATAAATCAAACACCCTTTTGGGTGGTAACCCAAGTAGTTCCTCTGAAAACACATCTTGGTATTCCCAAAGATAGGGGTATTTTTCAACGAAAGTTTCTTCCTTAGAATTAATTTCCATTTCCCCTTCCCTACTTTGGGTGTGCATTAACATATCACCAAAATATGTGCTTTTCTTGTATACTCTAACTTCTTCCATTTTAACTACAAGCATTTGGCATCCTTTCCTTTTATTTCTTTTTAGCTACATAGCTGAAATTTGTCGTACCTTAACCTCTCGTTGTACCCCTTGAATTAACACCAATTTTCCTAGATCATCCACACACTCTACTATCTTACCAAAAAAATCAACCTTAGCTCTATGTTCCCTTAACCAATTCATTCCAATGATCACATCATAGGAACCCATAGGTGCCACGTAAAGGTTAATCTTTGTGGCGAAGCCTGGAAGTTCTACCCTAGCTTCAAACAGACACTGCTCTACCCAAGCTCTCGTCTAATTAGCATATTCAACTGTCCAAGATTTAGCCATGAACCTAGTTCTTTTAGGTTATCTACCAAGTAACTTAGGGGATATGAAACATTCAATGGATCCAATGTCTATTAAAATAGTTATTGGGTTTCCATAAAGCATACCTGGAGTTTCTATAGGAGTGACCTAGTATTCAGCTTGCTTGTTGTCTACTGCTACATGGATTCTCTACTGGAAGGTCGTCTATTGAGGCGGTAGAGGCTTTCGATGATGTTTCTCATGTTGATTCTTAGTAGGGCACTGGTTAGCATAATGTTATCCTCCACAATTGAAGCATCCCCCTGGTGGTCCCTTCTTTTCTGGACCTTTGCTTGTATTGGTTTCATCCTTCCTAGTGTTGATATTACCCTTTTTATCTTTCTTGTAATCAAACTAATTATTCTTGTAGCCCTTCTTTTCAAAATTTTGGTGTGACTGATTCCACTTGCCTTTGTTATGATTTCTATCTCTAAAATAATCATCATTTTTCAACCTTTGTTCTTGTCGTACATCTTTTTCATAAGCTTCATCCATAGTCTGAGGTGGCAAAACATCCAATGGACCCCCTATGCGATTGTTCAATCCCATTATGAACTTCTGAACTCGAAAGTTTCCATCATGCCGTTACTAAGGAACATATTTTAATAGACGAGTATACTTCTCCCAATACTCATTGATAGTTAAAGGTCCCTACCTGAGATTTTCAAAATCCAACAACTTTTGATCATAATACAACTATGGAAGCCATCTCTAACGAAATATTCTCATAAACTTATCCCATGTTACTTCTACTACTGCCAAACCCATTTTAGCCCTTTTATTTTCCCACCATGTGGCGGCTTCTCTTGCCAACTGGTAGGCTACCCATGTTGCTTTGGAATTATCTGAGTAATCCCTTAGCTCAAAATAATTTTCCATTTTAGTTAACCATGCCTCCATGGCATCTCCCAAAGCGAAGCCCTCAAACTTAGGGGGTTTTATAATTTTCATGGTCTTAGCAAGTTCATCAACTAACCTACTTCTCTTGTTTCCCAAACTCAATGTTTTAGAGTTATCATCATGTTGTTCACTCTGGGTTTTAGACCTTTCGTCTCGTCTCAAATTGTCCTTCTACCTTTCTCTCAAGGTTGGCTATTTGGGCCTGGGTTTCATTCATCAAGTTCAATAGCTAATCTAATTTAGCCATAATATTATTATCCTGATACCCTCTAAACCCATTTCTAGTATTTTCCATTCCAATGAATTTCCTGGAGATATTAATAGTTCTAATTAGTCTTGATTTTCATTATTATTCAATAGTTTTCATAGCATAAGTTAAAAGGAGTTTTCTTTTGCAACTAATAATCAAATTTTCTCAAATTCAAGTCAATTTAAATTTCAAGCAGAATAGCTCACAAAATTTGATATTGATTCAATTTTTCAATTGCTTACAAAAGGACTATCACTCCCTGTGATAGATTCATTAAAAGTTATAAAATTTCTATCACTACCTGTGATAGATTCAATACATAGATGATACAAAATTTCTATCACTACCTATGATAGATTTATTACAAGAATAATACAAAATTTCTATCACTACCTGTGATAGATTTATTAAAAAAGATTACAATATGATTATCACTTCCCATGATTGGTTCAATTTCAAATATTCAGGAATCATTTTCACTGTCAGTGATAGGTTCCTCTTGATCACTAAACTCTGAAAATGGAATGAGTCTATATCCAGGAGTTAGAACTCGATCTCTTTTAGATGTTTTTGGTTCGGTCTTGAGATTTGAGAGCTTCTTAGTGTTGGTTTTGTTTATCTCAGCTAGTATGGTGAACTTCACAATTTGCTTCCTAGGGGCATTCCATTTTCTTCTCTCCTTCTAAAGTCTCTTCAGAGCTTCCGCCATCATTTTTTAATCCGAAGGGAAAGAGCAACTTGAGTAATCATATCCGAGCCTAATCTTCCACAATTGAACCTGGAAGCTCTGATACCATATGTAACACTCTACTTGTTCTACCTATCGAGAAGTATTTTTTAGAAAAAAAAATCTGACACGTGGGTTTTGTTTGTGCTTCAATGATGAACAAACCGAGTTCGTTGAATTTTTCAATCTATTGCTTTTTCAAAAAAAAGTCCCTAAAAATAGGGGAAGCAACTTTGTTGTTTCTGGAAATTTCAATAGGTGGATTTTGTTGGAAAAATTGTGTTGATCATACCCAGTTGGTCATATCTATGATTTTCTGCTACTTTCTGAGACATGCAAGAAAATCTAAGACAAGAAGAGAGGGAAAATACAAGATTGGAAGTTATTTGCTACCTTCTTGGAAAATATGCTTCTAGATACAACCTCTCAAAAAATATCCTTCAGTGCAACTGATCATGGTGGAATCCCTTTTGTCAAATCTTGGAAACACGCCTTGGAGAGAAAATTGTTGTTTTAGCCTTCAACCTGCAAAAAGAAATAATGAAATGGGATGCCTAGACTTGATATATAATGATTCAAGTTTGAATGCATCAACTTTGGGCACCAACTCTGTTGAAAATGGAGGTAATTATGTAGCTTTAGAACTTGTAAAACTATTATACTATAGATCTAATTAAGTGTTCTTTGTTACAATTTCTTTGTAGATGATTATATGTTTGGATTCATTTTACCATTTGTAGAAATAGACAGAAGATTGTAGAAAAATAAGACCAGAAGATAGAAGTGACACAACATATACCGTGGAGAAACCCTTTCAGAAAAAAACTCCAACCCCAGAATCAATAGTGATTGTATTATTTAACCTTAGAACAAAATTGCAATAATTCTTTATCAATCCTTGCTTGAGATGCTTGTTTTGCCTTCAACAATTCTTCTTCACAACTTGCAATAAAATTTGATTGAACTCTCTTCAACTTGTCGCAATGTATAGACAATAATGAGCCTTGTAAACTTCAAAGAGTTTACAATTACAAAACACAAAGCTTGTCTTACAAAACCCACGCCTATTCTTTGCAAGTAGAGTTCTTCCATGAAAAACAATGTCAAACCAAGTCCTTCATCAATTTGGCATCCAAAACTGAAGTGTTAACTCAGCATTGATTCTGAAGATATATTTTAAGCTTCTCCTCAAAGTTGGCGCCCAAGAATGGGCCCACTTAACTCAACCTTATAAAATATTTTATCATGCAAAAGTGTTAACTCCAAGATTCCAACTTGGGCACCCAAGGTGGGTCCAAGTCAATCTTTGTCAACTGAAACATATCTCTCCACCATTCATGCAAATATCATGCATGATTGATCATCCCCACTTAATTGAATGTGTCACCTGTTATCTATCATGCAATTCAAGTCATTAGTCATGCAATCCAATTCAACTGATGTCAACTAGCATTCAACTAAAACTAACTATATATAACTAAAGATAATTGAACCATAACTAAATTGAACTGAACTTCATGCATGTAAACATCAATCCTTAACTTCTAGGATCTTTACATGCATTACTAAAGTTTTATCTTTCTCCAAACAGTTAACTTAACTCAAGGTTCCTTGTGGGTGCCCCATGTGCTCCTATTTTGTAGGAGCTCTTCCTGGGCATCCCCACATGTTCCTATCATTTAGAATTAATTACAAATGTCAATTTACATGTTTATTTCATTCGAATTTAATCTCTTTCTAATCCTAGTGTTGGGGAACACTTTCCAAGGACTTAGGAGATACATGAAATAATGTTTAGGATTGCAATTAAATGGCATCTTATTTCCAACATTCTCCCACTTGACATCGTACATTGCAATTATTTTAAACAATGAATCATTATTATAAATCAAGTACAGGACTCAAGTCCAATGGCCTTCCTGCACCAACTAATTAATCTATGCCAACTTCATATGCAACCTACATAATCATGAAGCTGGGTGAAGCCACAATAGTGGTTTACAATTTGAAGGAGGAAGGAAAACTGAGAAAAAATGACCCCATGGAAAAAAAATTCGTTTTAGGGGTTCGAATGAACCTATAAGTTCAACCGAACCAAAGAGGGGTTCGACCGAACTAGGGTTCGAACGAACCTATTTAATTACTAGCCCCACATTTCAAAAAAAGGAAAATTCATATTGAGGGGTTCAAATGAACCCTTTGCTAGAACCCCCCTTTTCCCTAATTTTTGACCTTGTTCACAAAAAAACCTATTTTTTTACCTTAAGCTCGGGTTGAGGATGAAAATGGAGGAATCTTTACAAATCCAACTTGAATCGGTAGTCCTCAGAACGAGCTATCCAACGAATATAAATTTAATATGTTTTGGTTTTATTATGTATTTGTTTTTTAGTTTTATTAAACATAAGTTTTTCATTGAAAATGAAGGTCTTTGTTCTACACATATGGAAAAATAGTAGATTACCAAAAAAAAAATTGAAAAATATAAGTGCACCAGATATTGAAGTCCTTGATCCAACAAAAAAATAATAATTGAATTTCGATATATATACAAAAAATTATGCATTATACGGTCGTGCTATGTCTGAATTGTAATTGGTTTGACTTTGAAACTTTTTTAAAGAAAAAATAATCAATGAAAAACTATCTAACCAAGTAGAAGCACTAGATATTGGAGTTACAAATCTAAATTTGAAAGAATTAGATGGAAAAAAAGTTATGCGTTATACGGTGTGCGTCACTTTTTAAAAATGTTGTTTTTTGAAAAAAAACCAATTTTCGTGGGAGATGGAAAAAGAAGTACAATTTGATTCCAAAAATTTTGAAAAAAATATTTTTAGAATATATAGAAAAAATGTGACGAGACTCTAGTTTGCATCATTTTCAAGTTCCTCACGGTTTAGCTACTATAGGTGCCTGAATGTGAAGATTTAGTTAAAAATAATAATTTCAGTGTCCAGTTTGGCCAAAAATTGAAAACCACTATTATGGGATCACCCAGCTCCAAGCAAATGATTAATACTCAAAACCAAGAGAACTTATCTATAAGAACTGGTTTCGTAAGATAGTCTACAGCATTAATCAAAGTGTCAACTTTCTCAATTAATACCTCAACCATTTCTCGCACAAAGTGATACTGAACATCAACATGCTTAGTACGAGCATGATACATAGGATTTTTGGCTAAACAAATAGCACTCTGACTATCACATTCAAGTTTAACTTACTTGCAATTAAAACCAATACCTTTCCCAAGTCTTTGTAACCAAACTGCCTCTTTGGAGGCATGTGAAACCTTCGAGTGTGTTGAACTCATGTCCAACCAAGGTGTAGGATTCTCGGTCTTTACTATTGAAAAAGCTTTTCTTACAAGTAACCATTCCAACATATATCTCTTAGCATAAGAAAACTCAAGCCTCACCTATTTCTCCAAGTATCCAAGAGGACATGTAACCAACCAATCCATGCCAAACTCCAAATGCAACATAGCACTATCATGAACTAATCAAGCAAATGATTAATGTACCCAATACATAAGAGAACTACACAAGATCAATGTCAAAGCTCAATTCATGAATCAAGAACATAAACATGACAACATGATCTAACCATCTCCTCCAAGGAGATCACATGCATCATAACATACATAAACATCCTAGTCTCAAGATAACAAGTACCATGCCAAACTCTAAACACGTATCAAGAGTAAACCATGACATAATAGCAACCACTCTAAACCAAGAAAAAACATATCCCCAATCACATGAAGATAACCTTACCAATGATGCATCTACGTCACTGTCAAAAACTCCCACTGAACCATGGTACAAGCTACACATGGCATCATGACTACCATCCTCTTCACGAAGATCGCTCTTTAACATCAAGCAAAGATTCATCACTAACATTTTTACATGAAATGATTAATGCATGATTACCGCCATCCAAGGATTCCTCTGTAGAAGTATCAGAACTTTTTTCTTGTTCTTACAATCCTTCTTCACATGTCCCGGTTTCCCACAATTCCAACACTTTACCTTACTTTGTCCTTCGAACTTACCCTTCCCTTCCTTGTCTCCCTTAGGTTCCTTTTTCTCAGACCTGCCTTTTACAAACAAGGCATCTTGGATTTCCATTTTAGACTTCCTCCTCATTTCCTCTGATAGGAGAGTGGAAATTATATTGTCCATCTTCGAATCTGCACCACTACCACTAATAGCAACAATTAGATTTTCCCAAGATTTTGGTAAAGAACAAAGTAACAAAATGCATTTATCTTCATCTTCTAGCTTTACATCTACAGATGCTAATTGATTTAGAATCAAATTAAAAGCATTCAAATAATTTGCAATAGAATCACCATCTTTCATCTTTAAAGAATACAACTGTCTTTTCAGATACAACTTATTAGTAAGACTTTTGGTTTGATAGATATCACCTATTCTCTTCTATAGTTTATATGTGGTAGTTTCATCCGAAACATTCAAGAGAACAGCATCAGCAAGCCATAATCTTATGGTCCCTCTTGCCTTCTTATCAAACTTAGCCCACTCTTCATCTAACATCGTTGTAGGTGACTTTGTCTCATTACCAACAGCTAACCACCGATCTCTCTCTTCAAGGAGATCCTCCATTTTTAGTTTCCACATCTCATAATTAGATCCATTGAATCTTCTAATATCTAAATGAGAATTAAAACTCATTGTAACAAACTTATTTTTCAAAGTCAGCATTAACACAATAGTAAAAGCTCCCACTACAGCCAAAAAACCTTCTACCTTTTAAGAGAAAGGCATCCCAAACTCTACCCCAACCGTTAGCTCTAATACCAAATGTTGAAAATGGAGGTAAGTATGTAGCTTTAGAACTTGTAAAACTATTATACTGTAGATCTAATTAAGTGTTCTTTGTTACAATTTCTTTGTGGATGATTATCTATTTAGATTAATTTTACCATTTGTAGAAATAGACAGAAGATGTAGAAGAATAAGACCAGAAGATAGAAGTGACACAGCATATAGCGTGGAGAAACCCTTTCAGGAAAAACTCCACCACCAGAATCAATAGTGCTTGTATTATTTAACCTTAGAACAAGATTCCAATAATTCTTTATCAATCCTTGTTTGAGATGTTTTATTTGCCTTCAACAATTCTTCTTCACATCCTGCAACAAAATATGATTGAACTCTCTTCAACTTGCTACAATTTATAGACAATAATGAGCCTATCTCACAAAACCTATGCCTATTCTTTGCAAGTAGAGTTCTTCCATGAAAAGCAATGTCAAACCAAGTCCATCAATTTGGGCATCCAAAACTGAAGTGCTAACTCAACATTGATTCTAAAGATATCTTGTAAGCTTTTCCTCAAAGTTGGTGCCCAAGAATGGGCCCACTTAACCTTATAAAATATCTTATCATGCAAAAGTGTTAACTCCAAGATGCCAACTTGGGCACCCAAGGTGGGTCCAAGTCAATCTCTGTTAACTGAAACATATCTCTCCACCATTCATGCAAATATCATGCATAATTGATCATCCCCACTTAACTAAATGTATCACCTATTATCTATCATATAACTCAAGTCATTAGTCATGCATTCCAAGTCAACCGAAGTCAACTAGCATTCAACTGATACTAACTACATGTAACTAAAGATAACTAAACCATAACTGAACTGAACTGAACTGAACTTCCTTCATGCATGTAAACATCAATCCCTAACTTCTAGGATCTTTACATGCAATACTGAATTGTTATCTTTCTCTAAATAGTTAACTTAACTCAAGGTGAGTTCCACCTTCCATGTGGGTGCTCCATGTGCTCCTATTTTGTAGGAACTCTTCTTGGGTGTCCCCATATGTTCATATCGTTTAGAATTAATAACAAATGTCAATTTACATGTTCATTTCATTTTAGTTTAATCTCTTTCTAATCCTAATGTTGGGGAACACTTTCCAAGGACTTGGGAGATACATGAAATAATGTTTAGGATTGCAATTAAATGGCATCCTATTCCCAACAAACTCATGATTGTGGAGTGATTTGCTTGATCTGGAGTTCTAAAAACTAATTTCCACTGATTGTGGGACATTTTAGCCAAGTTTGCCTCCAAAATCTCTAACTCAAGTCAACAGATCTTCCTTTGACTTTTTAGGCATCCTTTTGAGGAGTTGAACACTTTTTCCATGCTGAAGTGCCTTTGTTCAATCCTCATTCTCAATCGTTCAATTGATCTTGAGTTGCTACTAATGGATTCGTTGTTGAGATGGAACAACGATGAAGAGGTATGCTATGGAGCTTCCAAGCAAAAAACCTGAATATGAGGCCTCAATTTCAAGGGCGCCTTTTTCCCAGCAGGGGTGCTTTTAGCCTTAGACTTAGGCAATTTCATGATCATTCTTCAATTTCACCATTTAGACCCTACGTGCTTCAATTTGAGATCACTGATGGCTGACAAGTTTGATGATCTTGTTGAAACGTAGGATGGATAACCAACTCAGTCCTGGAAAGGATGACTGGTTTTGTGGATTCTGAAAGTTAGTTTAAGTCCTTCAAGAGCATGGGCGCCCCTAGTCTGCAGGGGCACTTTTGGCTTTTTGACTGATTATTTTCATGTTGTAGACTTTCATGAATTGCCCTAGTTTGATCTTTGTCGTCAGATGTTTGATTTTCTATTGCCTTCGTTGACGGTGTCACTGTTGAGACTAATCAAAATGGAGGTCATCCCGAAGGTCACTGAGAAAATAGATTGCATCTGCATGCCCAAAAGGTTAGGTGTCTTTCTTCAGCAGGGGCGCTTTTCCTTGATACTTAGCCAATTTCTTCATATTCCTCCTTCATCTTTCACCTTTGATGTTTTCCGCTCGATCTTTGCCTCTTGTTGCTCAACAAGTCTTGTGAACGTGTTGGATTGATCGCAAAGCTGGGAGAGAGTTGAACAGATACCTTGTAGAAAGCAATGGTTGAAAACCTCATCAAGTGACTTAAAAAGAAGGGTGCCCCTGGCCAGCAGGGGCGCTTTTTCCTTGATGTGCACTGATTTACCCTCCAATTTGCATGCTCTTTCAATCAACAGTCATTGTCGTTTGATGTGTCTCGTAGGTTGACGAACAGGTTCATTGCGAAGCTGAACTGGTGCCAGAGATATCTCTCGAAGACAAGTTTTCTCAATAACTGACATCTAAATCCTCTTGTTGAAGGGCGCCCTCGGTCAATAGAGGCACTTTTTCTCATGTTTGATTGCCATTTTTTGACAAGTCTTGCTTGAACATCTCCTGACTTCGTTGACGTTTATCGGTGATCAAATGGTCTCACTTGACGATGTGTTGGAAAGCCAGCAAAAGTATGAAGAAGATGACTGCTTCAGATAAATTTGATGACTGCCTTTGGCCTTTGGAATCTAAGGGCGCCTTTTCCCATTAGGGGCATTTTTTCCATGTTAAACTGCATATCTCCCTTTGTAGCAAAGTGTGTCTTTTCCAAAGTCAGCCATTTTTTTAGCATTTTTCAATTTTGAAAATCTCCTCCATTAAATAGCATTTTTTTTATCATTTTTGCCATGGTTTCTTCATTGAAGCTTTTGAGGCTTAGCTTTCAACACCTGGTACTAGCCAATCTACCATTAATGGCTACAGAGCTCCTAACTTTCTTCCTAAAAAATGAAATAGACCCACCAGAGTAAAACAAATTTTTTGATGATTCTGACTTGACCAATGTGATCATGAAGTCAATTAATCCTATCAAAATCAATTTCAAACATTTCTAGATAGGTCCTATTTTCGAGGATTTCCCTAAAAATAGGGGTACGAACCCTAATTTTCAATTTTTCAAAATTTTAGAAGCATCTTTCTTGACACAAACCCACAAAAACCTTATGTTTGGTTTGACCTAAAACAAACTGTTGACAACATTTTTACATGATTTAGATCATTTTAAGCAAAAATGTCTTTTTGAAGCAAAAATTTATTTTGGGTACAACACATATGTTGGCTACTATAGAGGCCACATTCTAACTGTTGGGGAATGCATAAGTTTTAGGACAAAGTGCTAGTAATGCACCCCCATTTTTTTTATGGCTAAGCAAAATAGAATCTTATCCAGCATAACCCTTAGGCTAGAGTTAATAACATACAATACAGAACTTTAATCTTAGCCTTATTTGCAGAATTTAGCGTTAGCAAGGGTAGTAAGCAGCAAGCAAATTTAATTTACCCATAATCTAACTGGTCATAAGCTTAATTTGCAACATGAAATCACTAAACATGTGATCAAACAATATGAGGCTGATGAAGCACCTTCTCATGGTTGTTGTATAGTACTACAATAGTCATGAAGTACTTTCACCATTATTTGCATCATATAAGCATTTGATTACCAGTAAATTGTGCCTAATCAGCAATTTCCTTTAACACATAATAGTTTCTCATTATACTTAGTTTGGGATTTAACCCAATTTTGCATAATAAGAGAGAAGTCGCATTCCTCAGGCAATCTAAATTTTACTTCTTTTCCATACCTATATTTCTAAGCAGCTATAATTTTTCCCAATAATTAAAAGTAATTATGCACTAACAAAATTTAGACCTTAAAGCATGAGCAATCTAAAAATCATTGTCATCCAATATGTATGAAATTGCAGAAAATTAGGAAAAGCAATGCTCAGTATCAAGCCAATTCTCCACTTTCATTAATTATATATGTTGATCTTGCTCTCGCAAGAGTCAATGCTTGGTCAAAAGGATCTTACACAATTTCATACCTGTGAGATAAGATTGATGGGATCTTTACCTCTCCTTCCTGTATGCAGCCCCTCTCTTCCTTCTCCCCTCTTCTTTTCCTTCCCACTTCCCCCCTTAATGGTCTTCTTCTTCCTTATTTTATTACCACATACACCTCCTTTGCTACATGGAAAATGGGGACCCTTTTTTTAAGAGCTAGGTGTTACTTTGTTTTAAAACTTTTTTGCCTTTATTGACCGTTGACTAGAACTTTATGTGATGTCTTCTCCTTTTTGTTTTCTTTTGTTTTAGGGAAGACAAGTATGAGGCTACATAACTTTAAAGGTATGCCTTATATTGTTTTTTTTTAACACAATTTCCTCTCAATTTGTGGGTCCCACCTCAAACTTAATATTTTTGTTTGTTTTTCTTTTTTGTTTTCTTTTGTAAAAGGCATGGGTCCCACCACATTTTTTTCCTTTTAATTAAAAGGGGATGAATGTTTTTGAATTAGTATATTTTATTTTGATTATATATTTTTTCCTTTTTCTTCTATATATATATTTTATTTACCTGCTCACATAAATATGAATATAAAATTATTAATGGTTAATAATTTTAACTTCTTATTGAGTTAATAATTAAATAATTAAGATAGTTCAATGTACCCTTCCTAATGCAATATACAACCTGGGAATAACGCTTTGTGCTCATGTGTGCTACTCTCACAGTGTGCCCTCGGATGGCTAGACTCCCCTTCCCGATGATACTCTCTTTGGCGAGAGCGTGTAACTGTCGTGTGACACTCCAAAATTGCCAATAACATTAGTCCATTACAATAATTAGTTTTAACAACTAACCGAAACAACTGTTTTTATATCCAAATAAACTATAGACAAGTCAACAATATAGAATTTTAAGGCCGACCGTTATGACAATTGGGTTTCACATTTAATTGAACATCCATATCAACATGACAATACAAAATTTAAGGCCAGGTTTCATATTCAACTAAACATCTATACAAAATTTAGGACAGGATCACAATTAGGGTTGTGACAGTGTTCATGTTGAATTCTAGGAAAGTAGGATGAAACCAGGTGTTGGAACAATGATCAAACAGTCAGAGCCTGACAACAGCATGATTAAACATGTGGCCCCTGTCCCGTTAGACAGGAAGACATCTGGATCAGCCATAGCCAGAAACATAAAACTGATTGATTATGGGAATTTAAGTTGTGATCTGGAAGCTTAAAATCATCACACATGGAGCAAAGGATCAAGAACTCATGATAAGTGGCCTGCAATAAACATAAAATCAGACATTTAAATTGCTAATTAAAGAGATTTTAAAAACAAGCAGCCGTGCTTGGTATTTTGATAGTTAAAAGCAATTTAAATATTGTGACCGAAATTTAAATATTGTGACCGATTGCCTATAGTGGAGCTTTCTCGTGGTTTTGAAACCGATTGTCATGATATCAACAACACATGATACGTATCATACTAAATTAAGTGTACCGTTAAGAACTTCAGAAAATTCCATAATTTTCTTCTATTAGTGGCAGACTGATTTCAATGAATGCATATGGACATTTTTCGACCAGTATGAAATTTTAAGTGAAGGTAAATCTGAACTGACCCATCCATCTTATCTTTCGCTACAACTTTTGATCAAAATCCACTCCCTAGGTCCGTCCCATAACGTAAGACATATTATATATGATACAAAATACACTTTCAACTCTGCAAAGCTGTTCCGGAAGAAAAGAAAAATACAATGCCAACAACAACTATTCCATACAGTAAGGACATGGGAGCACCAATGCTTAAAAATCATGTGGAGCTCCTTCAAGACAGATTGAGATCCACCAAATTTTGATTGGGAATAGTAACCGCTGATTCTTCTGGGTTAATAGGAAAATTTTGCATATAACCTAGTTACGATGTAGACCAAACTTAAAAAGAACTCATGGCCCCAAAATGTTTTACTAATAAAGGTGTAAAACAAATGGGCAAAAGGTTACAAGCCGTGCCAATAGCACACAATAATATATGAATGAGCTAGATGATAACAATCCTTAATCACTGTCAACATAAGTTTTGTCTTCATAGTATCTCTTCTCACTTTCAACTTTCTTCTCGTTTCGCTTCTGCACACAAGAACAATTCTTTCGAAATCAAACACAGAAATAGTGGTGGTAAAACCTAGCATCACATAACCTTGCAATCAGAATCCACAGGAAACAAAATTACAGTTGTTGGTAAATTGGTAGTATAAACCACAGATTTGTGCAACCAATTTTTGATGTGGGTTATGAACTTATGATTTTCAACCGTTTTCAGATAAGCTACATTGCAATATGTCGTTACAGATTAGTTCTCTAACAAGTTGCATAATAATCTGGTTTATTAAGCTTCATAGCTGTCAAAAAGGAAAGCTATGACCTAGAGATTCGAATATACACACATTGAATAAATGGACGTACAACTTTTTCATCAATTTCTTGAACCCATTTCCCAGAAATCATTCCAATGTGATAAATTTCTAACTCATTACTGCCATACAACCAGTCCCCTACAAAGTACTACATGATTCAATAGCTTGCTCCGAATAAGCAACACAAACCATTTTTTGCACTCGTCTATGCTTATTACTAAACAGAAAAGCTTTTCATTGAGAAAGCTCTTATGCAATTACGTATAAACACTTCAAAAAATCAAGCTTCAATGCCAAGCTGAATAACTATCTATAGTTGTCAGAGTGAAAACTATTTTTAGGAGGATATTCACTGTCCATGTGCAGTAAACTTACAGTTTCAGCAATATGTTGTGGGTTTTCACACAGAAATCCCACATTCTAATGGGGTATGTTTAATCAAGGTAAAAGCAATATGGTAGGAAAAAATGCATTTCAGTAGAAAAAATAATTAAGATAAAAGCTCGTTGAACATACTTTTAAAAATTCATTATAAAATAATACCTCATTATCAACCATCTATTAATTAGATAATCTTATCGGTCAACCGGGTGCCACAGTAGATATGGGGCTGAGTACAGCAAAGGTGAAACTATTTTAAACTAGAGTCATCCAGAAACAGGTGCTGTTGATGAAAGGATACAAGCACCCATATAAATCTACCAAAAATTAGAGCATATAACAGCCAAACATGAGAACCCTGAAGGATGAACATAATTGTGTTTATTAGTTGTTCATATCAATTTTATTTGGTCAAATAATTATCTACCAGCATACTGTGTAATAATATAGCCCAGTAGATTGCTGAGTTAATTTAAATTACAGATTACACACATTAAAGGTTCTGCAGAATGTCCATATTGCTCTTAGAATAATGTGTGAAAACAATAACACTAATCCCACTAAGGGCTAAATTTCTAATACCAAGAAAGACAAAGTTCATCATGTCAGACACAAGCATAATAGCATTTACCTTGCCTGCCTATTCAATCATGACGAAGCAAGTTGCACAAGATGGAACATTAAACAAATAGTTCACTTCTAAAGATATTGTCCATGTGCAGCAAAAATTATATGATTATTTTTTAACGACTCATGCAACATCTATGTGAACACGCAAAAATATACAGAAAAAATTATTGCATTGCGACGGAATAGTAGATGCATGAATGACATGATTGCTAAATAAAATAAAAAGCAAATGAAGGGTTGAAATATAAAACCTTGTAGGCTTCATGATTAGCAACAATCCTTTTAATAATTGATGTAGTTGTTACGTCTCTAGGACTCTCTATAACCTTAAAAATTCCCATGGCCTTGGGAGCTTTATATGGATCAACATCTTCCTGCACCAAATGTTTTCAAAAATTTATTCAGGGAAGATTTATTTCTACTGAAAAAATCAACCAATGAACATTAGTTGTGCATAAAATGAGCACAATGGTTTTACATAGAATCAAATTATTTAAACCTGTTTACAAATCACAAGAAACTTACATGCAACAAATAATTGCTTTCAGCAACAGTTCCATGAACAACTATCGAAATATTGAATGTTGTAATCTGTCCAAATCAGAATTGAAATGTTAAGAAACTGGAATCTCAAATAATGTGTTTATATGGAAAGCATCAGACTACTGGGTTACATTTTGACCTTGTTTACCAAGTAATTTTTTAAATACCAAGTATAGATTTCAGAATATCATCTCAAACACCATTATTCATTTCGAACACAACTGGCAAAAGGTGAATGGCAAACATTTGCCAAGTATGGCATACATTAAAATACAGTTCTAAAAAATTACAGGCAAAAACACCAATAGAACTGAAAGAAACGAAATATTCACATTAAGAAATCATAAAGCATGGAACATATCTGGAGACAAGAAAACATAATCATCTGAGGTACATAGTCATGAACTTCATTTTGTTTGATGCAATACCAAAAGCAGCACTATATAAATGAACAAAGAATTGGTATGGAGAAAATTGACTTGTCATAAATGTAGGCAGTATGCATATATAAGATGTTGAGAAATGACACAGGAAATGAGTGAGAACAATATATTTTAAGGTTCAATAGACATGGTCTGGTGGTAATGCAGGAGCAATAGCTGTGATGATGACTTGCATTCAAAACCCATTGGGCTTGCTCCCCCACATTATGTAGCCAGGTGATTAGGTGCCACCCACAACTACAAGTCGATGCCCCAGGCTCTTGGCCAAAATGCTTCGTCATTTTGCAGTGCACTACATCCCCTTCAATGTCCAGTGTTTCCTATTTAACTAACCTAAAAAATCATGACAGTGCACTGTATCCCCTTCAGTGTTAATTGGGACAATCTCTCTTGAAAAATGGATTTGTATTAGGAGGAAGCAACTCTAAAAACCAGGGGCACTCAAAACATTCATTATAAAGAATATCTTTTAATACAAGTTACCTGAAACAAATATACAATGGTATTTGAACATAAACAGATATCAAAATAAGTAACCATTTGATTTTGAAAAAATCAATGAAGTTGCACAATATTAGATACATGACAATAACCAAATATAAAATAAACCACTATGGATTATACCTGCATCCAATCAGTTCAAAAACCAAAAGAAGCATATAATTCGTATTTATAGTTATCATCAGGGAAACATACTCTGAAAGCAAATCAAACTAGGATGTGTGTTAATTATCAAGATCCTTATGTCAAGATAAATACCAGTGAAGATCATTCGTCAGTATAAAATAAGTTCTGGACTGATTCTGAATACAAATTCAAAATGAAAAGATTAATAATATCCCAATTAACCAAAAATTATGTTCTTTAAAGTTCTGAGTCAAGAACCTAACAAGTAAACTACACCATATTTGAGTGGCAAAAACGCAATGTTTAAATAATGACCAGGCAAACGAATAAAGGATCTTTTTTGTAATATCTTTACCAGTCATTTATGACTATCACAAAAACAATACAAGAAAGCAAATATATACTCAACAGGCAAGAAAACCAAAGGAAATAACAGTTATTCAATTTTCTAGAGTTGAAAGAGGTTTTGTCTGCATTCAAACACATTATTAGATGCCTTCCGCATCTGTTTCACTTGTAAGTTGTAACCAAAAAAAAGATTTGAAGAACATCAAAAACTTAGAATTTATGCAAAACAGTAAAAAATTGTTTGATTTCAATGTCACCTCAAATGAAAAAATATATAAAAGAGCATAAAATCAGAATCAAGGGTGAATGGATAAGCAGCACAAACCATATCTTTAGTGACCTCATATGGTGCACCAATTATAACTTCATCCACATATCGACATGCCAACACACTAAGACTGCGCTCATGGAGATGCATAATAGGATGATGCGGTCCTCTGTTTTCGCTGTCAAACAAGAAGGAAAGAAAACAAGAAAATATTCATTCAAATGTGATAACCATCTGCAAAATCAAAACATTATAATTGCAAAGCACAGCTAGAAGTCAATTATTCATGTTTACCACACATCCTACAGATGTCAAAGAACATAATTGATTTACAAAAGAATAAAGCAGAATGGTTAAAATTTCAATGAGTTGATAAAACTTCTTTTCGCACTTAAAATTAGGTAAATAACATTGAAGGTTTGAGGAAAAAGGTATTTACAAACTTCTTATAAAATACCTAATAGTTTGGTCTGTGAGAATGCCAACAAGTAAGAAGTCTCCCAACTTCCTTGCACATTTTAGTATCTGATAATCACAAAATATCCAGTGAGCTGAGCTAGAAATATTATAACACAATATAAAACGTTATAATCAAAAAACTCAAGAGCAAAAACAAAATCACTTGTCCATGGTGAATGAAAACCCCAGAAGAACTCCTCTTGTTACACTTCTCTAAGTTTGTTCAAAAAAGAGCAGAGATCACACTTTCAGGTGAAATAAATGCATATAGTATGTTAGAGAGATTAGCACACCATGTTTCTCAGGCTTCTAAACACCAAGATACAAATGAGCGTCTGATGTAATTATGGCAAATTTGAGAGTACAGAGAAGATACAGTATCACAATTCCTTGCTGTTTATAATCATTTCATCTCAATGCTCTTTGTGTGCATAACCAGCACACTGCACTCTACAATGGCTCTAGTTTCTATGGGACTAAGAAATCTAAATATTCACCTGCAATGAGATGAAACATAGCAGACTAGAACATAAAAACAATTCTAAAATTAGAAATAATCCAAGCCCTCCGAAGGAAATTTTGGAAGCATGAGACATGCCTTATAAAGCACGTGTGTGTACAATATGGAATGTCACAATTCAGATATCAGTGAAGTTGAACTCAAACAATGAACAAAATTTGTTTTTGCTTTACCAGTGGTTGTTCAAATAATAATAAGAACAATTCAGAATTCAGATCATAAGTTCAATGGCTACACAAACAAAAATAGAGATCTCATTGTGCATGTTCAAAAGTGTAAAAGAATATACATAGCGCGCAGTGCATACCTCTACATGTCCAGCATGAAAAAGATCAAATGCACCATCAATATAGACTATTCGTGCATTTGGTCCAGGACCCTATAATCATGCAGATAAAGCAAGCCAAAAAATATTCTGTTAGGCATGAAAGAATACAAAATAACAAAGCCAAATGCAAGGCTAAGTTACACAAACTTAGAAGCATTTAATAGTTGTAGCAATTCAACAGATAGTTCATTATTTCGGTTATACTTCAGCATTTTCATTTCAGTACAAAAAAACATTTTAATTTGAAATGTCAAACAAAACAACTAAAGAAGTGATACACAAAGGGATAGCAGATAACATTAAAAGAGTGTCAATTTGAACATTAGAAAAACATTTGATTTGTGTTGATTGATGTAGAGGTTTGTTTTAGTGTTAATTAATGTAGAGGTTTATTTTGGTGTGCACATAAATACGTGCATAGTATGATGTTGGTTTAAAGATCGATGGGTTTACAACCTATATATTATTTGATTTAATGGTGGCATTTTATTAGCTTAAAATTTGAGGGACAAGTGTGCAACTTTATTTTTCCTTGTGCACATGTGTAGTTGTCTATATGTACACCCATAACTTACTTCCAATGCTTGCTTGCCTCCAAAAACACCTTACATGTGTTGGCACCCATTCAAACAATTGACAAAAATAGAGCTTTTATGTCTCTGCAATGCCCTAATGGCTGCACACTTGAGCCAATCTGAGAAAGCACAATTAGGGTTTTATTCTGGTTTTTGGTTTCAATGATTTATCGTGGTCCTAATCAATGGCTTTACATATAATCCATATTTTCTCAACTTTTGTTTGAATGTCAGAGCCTTTTATGTCCTGGTTCATGTTAATCCAATGGGCCTCAATTGATTAATCTATCAAGCTAAAACCAGTTCCTCTACATCTATTCAACCTCCTTTGTGCTATTTGTCTAGTCATTGTGCCTCAGTCGAGCTTCATAGCCTTATTCATGGCAGCTTGCTATTTCATGCCTTGCACTTTATGTTCTACTTCACAATAGAATTGTGTTTACCGATTCCATATCACTTAAGTGAAATCCTTGAATTTAAATGACCACTGGTGACTAGCTTAGGTGGTTCTCCTTTATTGACCTTTGCATGCATGGCATCCATGTCAAATATGAGATGTACTATTAGTGCTAAGGTGAGGGATCTTGTGATGAGCAGTCAAGTTTGCATTGGTTGAGGTGCGCATATGTCAAAAGGTGATGGGTCTGCAAAGTGGAGTTGGTGCTATGTTGTTAACAACTTTGCATAGAGGGTTGTGTGTCATTTTCCTATTGAGCAACTAGACTACCCCTAGCAAATGATAATTTTCACATTGCTTTAGTTTGGCCACTAAGCATTGACCATTAGATCTTGCTCACCCTTACCACTAGTTGTCTAATTTTCACAGGCTGCATGGTAGTTACCTTTATATAATATGCAAGCAGTTGTTTCAATGTGCACAAGTGACGTATGAAGTATGTGTGGCATCTTCTCATTGGGCCATATTCGACAGTGTTTCACAAATCAAGTGGGCCTTGCTTGCACGGTTCATTCATCATGTGCAATGTGTCTCATGGATGACAAAAGTAGTAGGCCCTGATGTGTTTTCTCCATAGGCATGTGGCTTTTCAAAGGAAACTCATGTGGACAAAGTTGCAAATATTTGTTCGATAAGGAGGCAAAATGGCAATTTATTACCCACCAATGGGTAAACTAGCTTCAACAAGTAAACTTTATACACACTAGCCATAGATTTCGAGGCTCAATCAACGTTCACCGTTAACCTACGAGGCCCATTCAAGATCCTTAATGAAGGTTGGGCTCGCGAGTATTTCAAAGAAGCAAGGCACCAACCACTAGGGTTTACAATGTGCCAAGGAAGCAATGGAAAGAACAAGTGCACACACAGACAAATGAAGACCTTGGAAGCACTTCTAAGCCTGATGGGATGTCATTTAGCAATTAGTAGTCATGTAAATGGCCTAGCAAACGTATCATAAGGATTTTCAAATACTATGAAGCTGCAAGCAAGACCAACATTATGAGTAAATGAAATATGACTATATTGTGTCATATGCCATAAAATTACATCCTAAGGTCAAAGGCCATGCTTCCAATGTCTTTTATTTCCATGATATGATTGATGAAAATGCTTCCAAGCAACTAACTCGTACGAATATGGAAATTCCTCCCGTATTCCTACAAATGATTACAAGAAAGTTTCAAACCAAGAAGTGCACTACCAAGGTGTTGAAAAGGCTCATGCTTGAACAAGAAAGGCTTTATTCAACTTCATAATTGTTTGTAGGTCTGGAAATTATTTCCCAACTACCTAGGCAATAATCCATCCCAAAATGTGCTCTACAATGCCTACAAATTTGAACTTTCACAAAATGGGAACTAATAGTTGTTATTTTCCCTTGATCAAAACTATATGCTATATTCGTGCAAAAAAAAGATTGACTAATGTAGCAAGTTTATAGACGATAGAATTGAATTGAAACAGGAAAGTTGAATGCAAGGGATGGTACAAATGTCATGGGATAGCATAAACCAAGACAAAGACCATGAAAGCTATATATAAGAAACTTCATTTGTTGAAATAGGGGTTGGTTGCTATCCCACTTTCTGTAAAGGGTTCTCTAAGAATAGTCTAGGAGATCAAATGTTGCATTTCAATGTTCTATATGGGGTTGGGAATGCATTCTAGTAATCATACAAAGGTATAGTAAAGTAGAGGCTCCACAAATGGATGTCTCCATAACTAACTAGAATGTTCATGGGTTGTGAGTGTACCATAGGACTCCTAAAGTCACATTTGTTGACTTGTTGCATTGAGGATTAGTTGATGTGACAATGTTGTAAAATACTACAACGAACTTTTTATAATTTTTTACTTAATGCAAATGGGATATTTTTTCTTGGAAATGGATGTTTGAAGAAGATCCTTGGTGTGATGTCTCTTGTATTTCTGATCTGTGAACAGGTACATTTCTAGTTCCATTGCTCATTCTTACAAGTATCACTCTTCTCTTGCAAACTCTTACTCTCTTTCCCAATGTGTAGCAACCAATTCTAATGTCTAAATGGTCAACAATTTATCAAATTTTATGTATTTCTTTCAACCATCTTCATAGTTCCAGAGTAGTTGTAGGCTTTGCCTATTTACATGAATCAATATCATAACCCAAAAATATATTTTAAGTAAACTCAAACCAGAAATACATTTAAAGGATCATGCTTGTGTGGTTTCCAAGCTGTACATTTGTATGCAAAGTTAAGGGCGTTCACCTAGGCAGATACGAATCTACTTCCTATTATTAGTTGAATATGCAATCTTGTTTTCATTTGCTTAATGGAGGTTTGTAGGCCCGTCCATGGTAGGTCAGCATATTTGAGAGCTTAGTGATAAATCTTTAAGGTTCTCATATCCATTGTGTATGGCTTCTAAGATTTAATGTGTTGTCCTCATTTATCTTTGATTGTCTTCTTCAGACCTCAAAGAACACCCTCCTATGTTTAGCAAAGCCTAAAGTGAAGGCAAACCGCCACCCTCTCTTAGTAATTGGCCTCTTAGCTGCCATATTCCAATCAAGGATTCGAGTTCATCATGTTGATGTTTATGGCAGCGTCGGTCACATCTTCCAGGCCAGATCGCATAAGGAGAAAAATTAAATTGTAGCCTATCGGCTATTTAATTGTTGAGAATGATTTATGATTGGCCACGCCATTTGATAAATGATTTTTAATATTTATTTAATGCGAAATGGCACGACTAACTTAGAGGCGTGATTCTTTATGGAGGCCGACTTCTTATTTGTAAAAGACATGCCTCTTGGATGAGGCCGACATGTTGTTTCTTGAAAAGTCACGTCTTCTCCATCACTTTGTATATATAGTCGATGTCCTTCATTGTTTTATCATGGTATCATTCCATTCTTTATCTCAAGGGCAAGTTCTTCATCAAAGGCAGATCGACATAGTAGAAGGCTGAGATATCATCAGCAAATCACATTATTGTGTTTCTGTGTTGCATCATACTTTGGTGCTTATATTCAGGCTTTCATATCAGCCTCTTGTAAGGAGATAATTGTTGTTGAGATTCAATATATAAGTGATATATTGTTGCCGGGTTTTTCTCCCTCAAGTGGAGGATTTTCCCAAGGTATCTGCTGTGTTTTGTGTTGATTATTTTGAATTAAATTATGTGTCTCTAATCTGATCATAAATCTAACACATCATCCTATGTTTTATATTTAGTTATTGTGCAAATAATGTGTGTATAATATGCCAGAAGATTTGCTGATTTTCAAGCAAAAAGTTTGAAATCCATCAAAAAAATTTAAAAATCCCAAAAAATTGTTTTAGTTTGCCTCAAAATTCATACATAAAAGGACTTGGGGGTGTATTTAAATAAAATATATTTTGATAAGGAATTTACAATTAAGTTTTTTTCTAATTTTTTCTACAATATCAGCTCTCACAACATGTAAAAACATATCATGGGGATATTTCAAGTTTTTCTACAAGAGTCTATGAAAGTTTTTACTAAGTCATGACAACTGGATGTTTGACAATTCGTCACTCGTTGTCATTGTTAGTTTTTAGATCAGAAATGTAAACAAGTAGAAAAATACAACACAATGAACAAAGTGATTACCCTGGGAAAACCCTCCTACTCGAGGGAGAAAAACCCAGCAACAATATTCTCTTATATATTAGAAGAAAAGTGCAGAAAACTGCATACAAAATCAGGCCCTAGAATAGGGTGAGTTTCATACAATGAGAAATAGCACTTCTCCTTGAAGCGAAACCTTAAATGCACTAATGATAACACTTCTTCAAAGTCTGATCTGCTGCAAGGAGGCGAACTGCTGCTGCTGCTAGAAGATGTGAATTGCTGCTAAAGATATTCGAATCAGAGTGAATTGATTGCTTGATCAAATGAGAGGACTTCATCCTCTTTATATACAAAGTTAGGCGGCCTCCTCTCTAGGTCGGCTCTAATAAAATATAATTTTATTTATGAAGCAAATTGCCAACCTGCCTTGTGACAAATTTATTTAGGGAAAATATCTCCCGCTGCTACAACACTAACACTCCCTCTTAGCTAGGGAGGTATTTTCCAGATATCCTCGTCATGGAGTCTCTCAACATGACGCCCACAATGGCTACACCCATTTGTGGAAAACCACATCTTAGTCTCAGAGATGTACAAGAGTTCATCATGGAGTCTCTCAACATGATGTCCCCAATGGCTACACCCATTTGTGGAAAACACACCTCAGTCTCAGAGATGTACAAGGGTTCATCACGGAGTCTCTCAACGTGATGTCCACAATGGCTACTCCTATTTGCGGAAAGAAACACATCTCAATCTCAGAGATGTACAAGATATCCTCGTCATGGAGTCTCTCAACATGACGTCTCATCTCAGTCTCAGAGATGTACAGGATATCCTCATCATGGAGTCTCAACATGATGTCCACAATGGCTACTCCCATTTGTGGAAAGAAACACATCTCAATCTCAGAGATGTATAAGATATCCTCGTCATGGAGTCTCTCAACATGACGTCTCATCTCAGTCTCGGAGATGTACAGGATATCCTCATCATGGAGTCTCTCAACATGACGTCTCATCTCAACCTTAGAGATGTACAAGGGCTTGCACCTCATATTTCTCTGTCTCAGAGAAATATACACTACAAGGGCTTTCACCTCATATTTCTCTGTCTTAGAGAAATATACATTACAACAAATCTTCATGATGATGTGACTCCCTTTGAAGCTCGAAGTACCCACATCAACCTTCTGACCTCCTCGTTCAGGATTGCCTCTATTGGTTTGTCAGACTCCCTCTGAATATCATTTCCTCCTCTTCGAAGAAATTGATTGCAATGACAATTTGTATAGGTTCTCTTGACGAGTGCCAATCACACAAGCTGAATTTATGCTGGAGTTCTTCGACCATGCAAGAACCTTTCCTTCAGAGAAGGCAACCTTGTACCCTTTGTCCTCCAAGGCTGAAATGGAGACAAGATTCCTTCTGATCCCAGGTACAAACAATACATCACTCAAATGAAGAGAGATACATGAATCTAGTTGGAAGGAAGTGGCCCCAGCTCCCTTTACGGCATAGCTACCATCATCTCCAATTATCACTTGTAAGTTAGACTCTTTCTCTACTAAGTCCGTAAGATGCTCTCTGTAGCCTATGATGTGACATGAAGCACCACTATCTATCAACCAAGTATCACTGTCAGATTGTACATTACTTGAAAGAGCGGAGATGAATAGGAAACCACCTTAATCGACTTTAGAACTTGGCTCCTTCTAAGATGTCTCTATGTCAATTTCCGCAGTAGAAACATGTTGTGTAGACTTTAATTTGCAATCTCAAGCAAAGTGACCATACTTGTCACACCTGTAACATTGAATGTGAGAGAGATCCTTCTTCTTCTTCGATTCTGGGGCAAAACCTGATTTTCTGTCTCTATTCCTCTTTTTTCCTTTGCCTCTTTCTCTAGAACTATGTGTAGCAAAAACTTGATTTTCTACATCATGATAGTTTCCCCAATTCCTCTTGCTGCCAATCTGGTTTCTTCTTGAATACAGTCAGCTCAAAGACAATCAAACTTGGGCAACTTGAATCTCCCACTGATGCTCTAAATAAAGGGTTCCCAAGATTGGGGAAGACCATTTAGTGCCAACATGACAAGATCTTTGTCTACAATTATATCCCCAATAGAGCTCAACCGATCTCTCAAATTAGAAATCTTCATAAAGAATGAGATGACTGAATCTTCTTTAGCCATTTTTACATGATGAAGTTGTTGTCTCAAAGCAAGGGGTCTACTAGTATTGTTGATCTCATACAATCCTTTTAGAGTATCAAACATTTCTTTAGCTGTCTTCATCTTGGAGATGATTGGTACTAGGTGATCCATCACGGAGTCTATCATGATCTTTCTAGCCTTTGTGCCATTTTTCTTCCACTGGATTTTCTCTATGTCTTCAGACGGCTCAGGCATGTCATTTTCTACAAATTCAAGAAGATCATTCTCCTCTAATGCAATGAGTACCCTGGGTTTCCAAGAGTTGAAGTTGGAAGCTCCATCAAGCCTATCTTCTACCTTGACTCTGGTCACCATCTTCTTTTTCTTTGAGAGACTGCCCTAAATGAAGAGTTGTCTTGACTACTTAAAACAAATCTGATCAGATCTTTTCTTAGACCTGCTCTGATACCATGTTAGTTTTTAGATCAGAAATGTAAACAAGTAGAAAAATACAACACAATGAACACAATGATTACCCTGGGAAAACCCTCCTACTCAAGGGAGAAAAACCCAGCAACAATATTATTAGAAGAAAAGTGCAGAAAACTGCATACAAAATCTGGCCCTAGAATAGGGCAAATCTCATACAATGAGAAATAGCACTTCTCCTTGAAGCAAACCTTAAATGCACTAATGATAACACTTCTTCAAAGTCTGATCTGCTGCAAGGAGGCAAACTGCTGTTGTTGCTAGAAGATGCGAACTGCTGCTGTTGCTAGAAGATGCGAACTGCTGCTGAAGATATTCGAATTGGAGTGAATTGATTGCTTGATCAAATGAGAGGACTTCATCCTCTTTATATACAAAGTTTGGCTGCCTCTTCTCTAGGTCGGCTCTAATAAAATTTGATTTTATTTATGAAGCAAAGGGCCAACCTGCCTTGTGACAAATTTATTTAGGGAAAATATCTCCCGCTGCTACAACACTAACAATCGTGAACTTTGTGACACAATTTGCAGCAATTTGATCCCTGTTTCAAGAGTTAAATGGCCAAGCCTATGTTGGAGGCATGCATTATTGGACAAGAGGATTTGTTTCAAAATCTCCAGGAGGTTGTGTGGCTCTCATGTTTAGTCACCCATGAAAGCTGCTCAACTCTTGCTTGAGGAAACAATGGCCGCGGGTAGTATAGATAGGTGCATAATGCATTACATTATTTGATTTTATGATAGGCACCTTGCATTATTTGTTTTTTGTTTTCTTTTTTTTATGTTTTCTTTTTGTTTTTAGGTTTTGTAATTTGTTTATATTTTATATTTTTATTTTCTATAAAATATAATACATTAAATGTCATCACATTTTACTTTGTTTTTATCTTTTTGGTATTATTAAAATTAATGCACTAAATATAATATTTTAAAATATTTACTTTAGATTTTTTATTATAAATATATATAATAAATAAAATAACATATTTATAATAATATTTAAATAAATTTTTAAATATACCATCACTTATTTAAATTTTATAGAATATTATTTTATTTTTGACAATTTTGGGGATATATTTATTATATTTAAAAAAATTGCAAATTTATATTAGTCAAATTAAATCATTATTTTTTTTTCCAATTTTATCTTTATTGAACTTAATCCAAATTTAATCTTTGGCAAACTTAATCCAAATTTGATCTTTGGTGAACTTAAACCAAATTTTATATTTGCCGAACTTGAACACTAACATGAAGCTTGTGACATAGTATGTGTGTGTGTATTCCAAGTAGCCAAGTTCTCCCTTACTATCGCCAATGGCAATCTAATCTGGTTCTAGGTTAGGAGCCAGCATCCATGCATTAACAAGGCTGATAGGGTGTGGCATTGCTATTGTAGGTAGCCTATGGAAATGTCTTCATATGGTAGTGTCTTCAAGGGAACCCACAGGCCTAAAGCATCATTTTTTTAAACATCCAATCCATCCTTTTTAATAAGGAATATGCATTTTCAACCCTAAAAAGTGAGTGGGAACCTACAAGTGTCCCAAAACACTTGCCAATGATTCATTTCACAAAGACAAGCCCATTAAAACATCCAATAGCATTGAAGATTGCCATTTTTGCATTTTTTTAAGCTTCTTGTTTTTTTCAAAAGTGAAGGATTACAAAGATGCCAAAGACATTTGCTAAGTGCTAGGGGAGAGATCCAGCTTGCACAAAGGATATTTACAAAGGTAAGTATTTTGTGAGAATTTTTCAAATATTTTAAGAATTTTTTAAAGTTTAAAAAAAACCAATATTTTAACATTTTTAAAAAACATTTTGAATGTTTGTTTGTGCTTGTTTTTAATTTTTATTACATTTATACATACTATAGGGTTGTATTTTGTATATTTGTTTTTTGTTTTGTTTAAATTACATACTCTAGAGTTGCATTTTCATTTTTACAATTTTTTTCTTATAATAACAATCTGTTTAGAACAGGAAAACTCGGGGACGCGTCCATCCGCGCCCCCACCCCCCCCACAAAAAGCCCCGTCCTTGTCCCCGGGACGGCAAGGGACCGTCCCTGTTTTTTGAAAATTTGTCAAAAACGTCCCCAAAATAGGGGGACAGCATTGACCCAATGGGGGACAGCTGCCCGGTCCCGGGGACGGCTGAGCCATCCCTCGACCGTCCCGAGGACAGTCGGTCGTCCCCAGCGTTTTGTAAGTTTAAAACATGAAAAAAAAGCATAAAATAAAAAAATAAAGCCCCCGCCTACGTGGCATGTGTGGGCCCAAGTGATTTTGACTCCTTTATCAAGGAAAAAGGGCCTCTCTAACCTCATTTTATGCATTTTGTTTGTTTGAGCAGCCAAGGGTTTGAGAGCAAAAGAAGTTGCAGCCATTGAAGGAGAAGGAGCAGCAGTTTGAAGGAGAAGAGGAGGTTGAAATAGTGTTGTTGGGAGTGCAAATCCACCAAAGAGGTATGTATTTCCTTTCCCTATTTTTTTCTTTTTCATCTTTTTGCAAAATGTGAAGCATATATTGTCTGATTTTTTTTAGTTTTTTGCATTTTCAGTTTAAACTTGCATTCTAAAAACAAAAAACATGAGCAGCAATGAGGGTGGAAGTGATAATGAAGTTGAAATGAAGGGAAAGTGGTGGGGGTGGTAGTAGAACTAGAGAGCAAACAAACCCTACCCAATGTCCTCCTTCATCAACCAATACCAAAACCATGAAAGACTATGCAAGACACCCATTATACAAAAAAAACCATTACTTCAATATGTGACAGCCATGGGTGAAAAACAAAAAAATTCAGAGGGGAGTAGAGTTTGGTTTTCCATGTTTGTGAAAAGGAGTTTAGGGGCAGCTACACTAGAGTTAGGTCTCATTTTTTGGGTGAGGTGGGCCATGGAGTTAGAGTGTCCTGCATTGACAGATGAGCTATTTTTAGAGTGCCAAAAAATTCAAATGGAGTGTGATGGTGGGGTTCAAAGTGGGTCTCCTTCTTTCCCAAGTTCACAATCATCTATGCCTACTCCTAGTCCTTCCACAGTTGGTAGTAGTGTTATCTTAAGAGGAAAGAGGAAGGTGATTGGTAGTGATAAGGCGGCCTCAATTGAGTCCATGTTTCAGAACCAAGCACGAGAAACCACTAATCCTCCATTGCCAAATTCTTTTTTGCCCATGCCATTCCATTTCATGTGGCTTGTTCCTCTTATTTCAAACAAATGGTGAAAGACATAGCCATTGTTGGTCCTTCATTCGTACCCCCTGGAGATCATAAGCTACACACCACCCTCCTAGACAAAGAGTACTCCAAAGTTAATGTGTTAATGGAGGAGATGAGGCAAACGTGGATGAGGACGGAGTGCTCTATAGTGATGGATGGGTGGACTGATTATGGACATCGGCCACTCATCAATGTCATAGTCACATACCCTGCTGGTTCTTATTTTCTTAGAGCCGTAGGTTGTTCGGGGAGACGTAAGGATGCAGACTTCCAATTTTCCATTTTGAAAGATGCCATAGAGGAGGTTGGGGGTGCAAATGTGGTGCAGGTGATCACCGATTCAGCACGTGTGTGCAAATCGGCTGGGTTGATGGTGGAGGGTACTTATAGGCACATATTTTGGACCCCATGTTATGTTCATGCATTGAACAATGCATTGAAAGACATAGGGAAGTTGGATTGGGTGAAAAAAATGGTGCCAAAAGCTAGAGATATTCAGATGTTCATTTGCAATCACCACACCTCGCTCTCTTCAAAACATTTTCAAATAAGGAGTTTTTCAAACCTGTTGAGACAGGTATGCCATTTACTTCATTTTGTTTCACTTTCAATTTGTATTCATAATCTGATTTTGTTTTAAATTTTTATTTTTTAATGAATCATTGAATTAATGAATGTAGATATGCCACATACTTCATCCTGTTGGAGAGGATGGTTGAGGTGCAGGAGCCTCTACAACTGATGATGGTCAATGCAGAGTGGACTAGATGGCCTAATGCAAGTTCTACTCAGGGAAAGACCATCAAACAAAAGATCCTCGATGACAATTGGTGGGCCAATGTGAGGTAAGACATATTAGATGGCTGATTTTCATATTAAATTCCTGATTTTAATATTTTAATTTTATTGTCCAATGTTCCAACTTTTGAAGTTTCTAACATGTTAATTAACTTGTCAACTAATTATTTTGAACTTTTTGTTTGCATTTTGCAGATATATTTGCTCATTTATCTCACCTATTGTAGATGTCATCAAATATGCTGATACAGACTCTCCTAGTCTTGGAGAGATATATGAGACATTTGACAGTATGTTTGGGAAGATCAAGCAAGTTATTTCGGCAAAGGACCCCACTTTGGATTTATATGAGCAACACATTAGGCACATTGTGATGCGGAGGTGGAATACAATGAACACCCCACTTCATATGGTTGCCTTTGCTCTAAACCCAAAATGGTATGCACTAAGGGCTGGTAGGGTGCCTCCACGTGATGATGGTGAGGTTTTAGATGGGTTCACACGGACTATTGAAAAGATTTATCCAGCAGAGCAAGCTTCACTACTTCGGTCACAATTTCTAGACTTTGCAAATCTTAATGGCCCAAACTTGAGTAAACCACAGGCAAGGTTGGATAGAGCTATATTAGCTCAATCGAACCCTATTGGATGGTGGACCTATCATGGGAAGGATACACTATAGTTGAAGACACTTGCTACTCACCTTCTTGCACAGGTTGCCAGTTCCTCTGCTGCATAGAGGAATTGGTCCACGTATAGCTTTATCCACTCCCTCAAGAGGAATAGACTTACCTCTAGACGAGCAGAGAAGCTAGTGGTCGTTCATAGTGCTCTTCAGCTTCAGGATTGGCAGACTCCAGAGTATCGACAAACTCCCGCTCTATGGTGGCATATTGATCCCAAGGATGCGGCCCAGGTAAATGAGGAGGAGACAGCTGAGGATTTGGTTGGGGTTTCATTGGCTGAGGAGGAGCATCACAATGGAAGTGACTCAGAGTATGACTCTGATTTTGATGCGCTTATAAGAGATGATTAGGGGCAGCAATGCTCTTTGTTTATTTTGTATTCATTATTGACATACAATATTGTATTTTGATTTTCAAAGCAAACTTTAAAACTATATGGCAGCAATGTAGCCTTTGGGCATTTTGATATAAGTTTATAAATTATAACTTGGAGGTTGTTTCATGATTCGTGTATGTTAATTTTGAATGCGTATTGAGTATTGGCATAATGTTGAACACAAATGTTATATGTTAATGTTCTATAATGTATATTATGCATGCCTTATTCATGTTATGTATTGAATATTTAAAATTTCCCTATATTTTTTAAATTTTCCCTATATTTTTATATAGCCGCCCCCTGTCGTCCCTAATTATGGCCTCAAAAATTGGAAACTTGGGGACTCGTCCCGCCATCCCCCGCTGTCCCCGTCTCGGAAACTTGGGGTAACCTTGGTTTAGAATCGCTGCTAGTTTAAGTTCAATGGCCCTAAGGCTAATGGACAATTCAAATATGATCAAGCATCCCCTCTATCAAAATATGTCATGATGAGTGAACAACTTCCAAGAGGTGGGGCTTTTCTTTGGAGTTGTAATCAATGTGTAATCCAATATAAGAGCCTGTATAGCCGATTGAAAGTTCACTTTTGTGCTATGATCAGCTATGGAATTAGAGTTTGTAAAAGGCCAAACACGAAGGAGCTGCCAAAGGAACAAATTATGGCATACATTAAAGAGTATGTAGCATCTAATGTTGGTAGTGAGCAAAATTTAAAGCTCATCCTTTAGCAAAGAAAGAATTAGGGAGGCCACCTACAAGGTGTCCTTCAATAGTGTTTTCCCCACATCCTTTCTTGGAGACACCGTCTATCCAAGAAGAAGATCCCTCTCTCTTTTTTCACAAAAGAGAGCCATTGGATAAGGCATTTCAAAATAAGGAAAAAGACAATGTAGATGAATACATTATGTTGCATTTACAACAATGGTTTTTTTTCAACCTAGTGAGATCACTATATCGGTGGGAGATGATGACTACAATTAGTCAAATACTCTTTAGTTACAAAATTCTTGAGTATGAGAAGGTACGCACTACCTTATTGGAAAAATATAAAAAAAAATATGGTAGAGACATCACTAAAACCAATCAAGGATTCATGGATTGAAACAAAAGTATCTATTTTTTTTATAATGGAAAAATTGCAAGAACCAACCTTTAATAAATGTTATCACAGTATCCCCTAAAGGTGCAATGTTTTTAATGGCAATTGATTATGAGGGGTAAGTTAAGTATGCAGATTTCATTTCCAAAATCCTCATAAGTCCATAGAGATGGTGGGTGCTACTAACTTTGTCCAAGTTATAATGGACAAAGGAAATTGAATATTAATGAGTTAAGGCAAGGATATGCATTGATCTTGCCCTTGAAAAAACCTTACATGACAAGATCAAACTTACAATGATAAACCACAAATGGACATACCCAGCAGATCATGAGAATGTACCACTTTAAGTGCAGGGTCCACAAAGAAAATGTCCAATATCTGCTAATCAAATGGTGAAAGTGTAAACCAGCACTATACCTAGCCCGAGCATTGTACAAAAGGAAGCAACCAAGTCAACTTCTTGACAGAATACAACACCCATGCAGGCCACAAAATAGCCAATAACTATTTAAGAACTTCTGCCAATTTGATGATGCAAGGTGTCACAAAGGAAAGGGAGCATAAACAAACAACCAGCAACCTAAGTAAGAAATCCACAAAAACTTTCTCAAGAGGAAATAAGTTAACAGTAATACTCACCAACTCAGTGTCAAACCATCACCAATTCATATAACAAGCCTTATAAAACCAACTGCTTAATAAAGACAATCCAACTCCTTAGAATTAGGTGTCCATCCAACACAAGTTACACAACAAAGCACATGCATTTTTTGAAGCAAACGAAAGTAATTTACAAATTTGTGAAGACTTAGTTCTTTAAAATTTACTCTCTTGTTTCATATCCTTTAAGTTGTGTTAATGCCTCTTTACAATGCATTAACTATCAAAAATAGTATGGTATGGCAAGGTGAACATTAAAAAATTAAACTCCTATAATGCTGCAATTAGGTGTCCAAGTCAACATGGCACGTTCATTTAAAAGTGTAATTTTGTAAACAATTAATTTTTGGATTTTCTGTTTCTCGTGTCTCGTATCCATTACTTGAAATTTAACAAGATAGAATCATCAAGTTATAAAATATTTTTGCCTGTCAAAGCATCAATAGTAAAATATTATGTTGAGTTGAACATTCAATACATTGAAAATTTACAACATAAAGAGATGAAGACAATAACAAATTCAATAAAAAGAAACAGAACATCACTAGAAGCAGAAAATGCTAATGACTCAAATGTGGAAGCTTCTACTACCTTTCCATTTGAAAACTGCACAATCCTGCGAGAAGTAGGAAGAAAATGAGAAACCCGGGTTCCACTAGAAGAACCCCCACCCTCATCATTGTGATCATGACCATGGCTGAACTGTCGTTGCAAAGAAGCATGACTACAATTATCACTGTTTGGCCTGTCCCTCACACAAAGCAGCATCCGGCCTGGCCTCAAAAATATAAAGATTTAGCCCACAATTTGAAATCATCCTTACATATATTAATTAAATCATGCTTAAATATATTAATAAAAAAATACTTGAATATAAAGATTTCCTTTCTTAAATACCAGTAATGGCATAGTGTGATAGTTAGATTGCGGTGTTGTGATTCATGCTACCAAGGTTCAAACCCCTATTGGGGTGTTAATGTTAAGTGTTCATGTTGGGGATGAGGTCCCCCATTTGTGGCCTCACCAGTTCATAGCTCCAGTCAAAATGCGTTTACCCCCCCAAAAAAAAAAATCCATTCTAAAATACAGAGGTTAGAAATATATTAATTAAACTGTCAAAAATCTCAAAACATATTCTATGAAAATATATAAGATAAAACCACCAAATTTTAAGGAAAGATGGAGATAAATGTTTAGATGTCATCAGAAAAAATCCAAACAATACTTTAGTAGGATAATTCTCAACAAAGAAAAAGATGAGCGAGGCAGTACAGTGTCATTGCAACATCAGTTAGCATTAAAATAGCTGTAAGTCAGTGCATCGAATTGTTGCAATGTCAGTAAGCATGAATCTCAGGATCAGCCAGGCTACCAAAGCAGGGCTGACTGGCAGAAAGAGTCATGAAAATGTCAAACTGTTGCATGCTCACTGGCAGAAAGAGTCATGAAAATGTCAAAATGTTGCATTATGAAAGCATTCCTGAAAATGATTCCACAAACTGTTCTAACTTAGCAAAGTAGAAAAAAAGGGCTTAACTGATGCCATCCTGCAGTTCAATCCAAACAGTAGAGAAAAACTAACAGTCAACAAACAAAAAAAATATAACTGGCCGGTAGAGCATTATAGTAATGTCAGTTAAGATTAAATAGCTTGAAGTCAGTCAGTTGAATTGGTGCTACGTCACATAGCAGGAATCTAGAGATCAGTCAAGCCACCATAGCAAGACTGGATGGAAGAAACAGACATGAAAATGCCAATATCTTGCATTATGACTGCATTCCTGAAAATGATCCTCCAAACTGTTCTAACTTAGCATTGTAAGAAAATTGTATAGATTGATGCTATCATGCAGTTAAATCAAAACAGTATGGACAAAATACAAGCAGTTTTCTGTATGTCCAACATGCTAATTATAGACTATAAGTCACACATTAAGCTGGAATTGCAGACCCTATAGAGCCCAAAGTGCATTATCTGCCTCATAATATGATAATAAGCATGCAGAAATTAATTTTCAGATTCAAAAGGTAATTCCAGCCCATGCATTTACAGGAAACCCTCAACACCACCAGCCTTTAACATTTTCACAGTAGAAGCTACACACTGAAAAGCTCCCAAGTGAACTCAGGTAAAAGTTTATTTGAAGAGATAGTATTTAGAATGAAAAGAAAGCCCTTGCTTGGAAACCTGATCTTTCCTTGGAAGTTTGTAATAAATAATGGCTGCAAATGTGAGCTCCGAAACGATGTTCTTACTGTTGCTGTTGTAGTTGTTGTTTGTTGTTGTTATTGTTATAAAAAGTAAAATATTGAAGAGTGAAATGATGTTGATGTCTAAAGATGATGAAAAGTACATCAATGGAGCTCAAGAAATATATCCACTTATAATAGAGAAATACTTAGGTAAAAAGATCCTATGGTTATGGAAAAAAATAAACACTGTGCATTAAAAAACTATAAACATAACTAGAGAGGTCTACTTATAGTGATTAAATAGCTATGGTTGAGTGAACAGGAAACTTAATGAAGAATAAAGCTGATGAAAACGAAAGCAGGAGATTATAACAAATGGCCAGCTATGGCACATGTTTATAGCAGGGCTCAGGTCTAGAGAACCAATCACATCATCCTCTAGTATTGAAAAGGGCCAATGCAAAGTCTGAAAATGCTCCTTTGAAAACAAACAAGAATAAGGGGGTTAGGCTAGACAATCCTAGAAGCAATTCGATATGCCCCCCTAGGACTTCCCCTAATGTCCAAAGCCAATGAAATGCAAGCTGTAATGAAAAAACTATTAATGTCCACCTGTCTCTGTGATTCAGACTTCAAACAGGCCCTCAATGTCAAAATGAAGCAGACTCAGTAAGCCTAACTCTGTTGGGACGCTTTGATAGTAATACAGAATAGCATCATCTCAGTGACCTATCCCCATGATGCAGCTTCATAGTGATACATAAGGATCCAAAATCAAATCAATTCATCAAACAACCAATAACTCATTACAAAAAAAGATGAAAGAATGAGTGTTTTGCTTGATGACAAACTGGTTAGAAACAACAGTGTGGCAACAGCATTTTGTCAAGGTTGTTTCACATGCAACAGTGGCAGTTCCCTATCTGTCATGGTGGTTTCAGTAGTCATATGGCAGTTCTGTTTATGCCTCTGGCAATTTTTCCCATCACATACAAGAAGACAAAGTAACCAGAGAGAAGGTAACTTTCATGTTCCTCAAAGCTTGTGAGTCCTTTGGTGCATGAAAGGACACTTCCAATATATGATATTTGTAAGAGGCTTTTTAAGAGTGAGTGAATTTAACAGTTCAATTGGTTGTAAGAGTAAAACTTGTTCGCATAGACTAGTTGAATAATCGATAATAGAGAGAATATTTTACATACTCTATCTAAGCTCCTTGTACCTACTTTTAACCAAATGAAGGAAGCTGAGTATTTGCCACTTCCAGTTGATTTCCCCCAAGGTTAAAATATTTGTACTGATTCAATTGTGGTGGTTTTTCTATGCTTGTTCCACCTTTGTTACATGCAACTACAGTACTGTTTCATTTCCAGCAAAATAAACTACAGTAATTCTAGCACTAAATGCATTCAAATTGTCGATTTTGAAGTATAATTTAAGAAGAACAATACATACATCTGTAAGTTTCCAGAAAGTATTGAAATTTGAGAGATTACAGTTCATATCAGTATCAATGTTGTTTAATCTCCCAGTATTCAGGACAGTTGTTCATAGATTTGTATAACAGTCACAAGATCCCACGAAGAGGAATTTCATCCTTAGGTGAAATCAAAAGTTGAGGAAGATAACTGAAGAAGGTGAATATAAGTCTTAGAAGAAGAGTTGGCTCATTCAACAAAAAACTAGGACTTTACAATGAAGACCCATGAAAGCCTCATCAAACAACAGGAAGCGTTTGTTAAGAATCAAGCATCCATGGATAAGGTGGTACATGCTCATTCTAAGAAACTGATTGGAAGAAGAGCATTCCCAAAAGAAGAAAGAAAGAACAAGGATTGGTTTGTAGAGAAGCAGCCCAGGACAAACAAAGACAGAGCTACAAGGTAGACAAAAGCAAAGCTAAGGTAAAGAAGTCCAGTAGAACCCCTTTTAAGTTAAGTTGAAACAAAATTAGATATTAAATCTTTTTAAAGAGACATAGATGCTAAGATTATTTAGATTTAGCAAATACAAGTTTACTTTAGCATGCATGAACTCACTGAGGCACAAAAGATTTGTCAAGGCCCTTTAGCAATAACAAGATGCTTCAATTTGTAAGCCTTTAAGAGAAACATGATGTAGCTTTACCCAAAACTTATTGTAGAAGATGACACATGAACATTCTAGAATTCACAACAATTCCCCATAGTGACATTATATGTCCTACTTTGGAAAATTAATCCAAACACCTATAAGATGCCTTAGAGTTCCTAGTAGATTGCATATACCTAAGAATGATAGAATCATGGAATAACTACAAAGATTATGTGATTAAACGGTAAACCATTAGAACCATATGCTTAAAATGAAATGCATAGATATAATAGTGGCCTTGAGCTTATAAAAAGAATATTATTACTAATAATTTATTTAACATTTTATTCCCAAAGCATCACATATGAAATAATAGAAACCATGTGTTTTATTCCCAAAGAAACACAATTGGCTAAATAGATATCATTTGTAGATCAACTATAGAAAATAGCAAAATTAGTCTACAAAATCACGACTTATATCTAAAAAATCAAAAATTTGAGGACATTAAAAGAAAGAAAAGAAGACCTTGGTAGAATTTGGGTCAGCCCACTACACCTCAAAGTACCTTCTATCATGTCTTATCCCAATTACTACAACCATTTTTTTTCAGAGGGGTTATGTGGTTAGACTAAGCACCCAACTAATATTCCCTAACTACCACTTGAAACCTAACTACCTTAACCAAGCTTCCAACATTGTGGTTAGTTATAACAACAAATTCATACTTTAATCCACATAATTATTACATGACAAAGCTGCCAAGTACGTGGACTAATAGTATATTACAAATGGCTCACCTATCATCTATACTGACAACTCTAGATTAAATTTTCAAAATGATGGTGGGATAAGTTAATATATCGGTCAACTATTTATATAATATCATTGAAAAACATATTACAAACATAGGACTTAACATCAACAATACAACCATGTGACCCCATTATTATAGACTACCATCTTTGTAAGTTTTCCACCTTATAGAATTTTACATAAATAATGTGATGGCTGGAACATTACAATCTCTATAACGAGACTCGCCAGGACTCGCCGAGTCCCGAGTCAAGTCCACCTGGCCGAATCTGGGGGACTAGGACTCGGACTCGGACTCAGCCAAGTCCAAACGAGTCTTGGCCAACCTCGCCAAGCCTGTGGACTCGCCGAACTCGCCGAGTCCAAGCGAGTCCCGTTAGCAAGACTCGGCAGACAGGTTTGAAAAATGCAAAAATTACATGAAATTTAAAGTTAAAACTTGTTTTCCTTTTACTTATTGTGAATGCAAAATGATGTATGCCATGAAGATTTGTATGGTTTTGGAGGTTTTAATTTTGGCTTGGTGGCATGGGCTCCACCCCTCAACCCCGCCTCGTATCACAACAAGGAACGCGCCCAGGGCGCTGCCCCGAGACCTCACAAGGGGCGTTGCCCCTTGACCCCGCTAGGGGTACTGCCCCCGAAACCGCGCAAGGGGCGTTGCCCCTCGACCCCACTGGGGGCGCTACCCCCAGACTCCTACGAGGGGCACTGCCCCCAAACCCCCACAAGGCGCGTTGTACCTTGACCCCACTAGGGGCGTTGCACCTTGACCCTCACAAAGGGCATTGCCCCTCAACCCCATTGGGGCAATTGCCCTGAAACTTGAGATTATGGCTATTGCAACATCCAGGACCTATCTTAGACACATTCGTAGGAAGGATGTAGGCTCCTTTGAGCCATAGACTTCTAGTTATTGTTTTGAATCTTTTGATATTTCATATTTGTTTGGAACATTTGATGTCATGGATTTCATATTTCATGAGTTTTGTTTACATTTGAGTCTTTGACTATATATCTAAGTGTGTTATTTCCTTCAACAGCTCAGCTAAATATTGTGTTTATACTTATGTGATCGATGTATACTTGTGTTAGTGACAAGGACCTTGATTGGGTTGACCAGGAAGATAGAGAGGCTAAGGTTGTAGCCATGGCAGAGGAGGAGGCTACAGCACGAGCAAATACAACCACAATTGATGTTGGTGAGGGTGGCATGGAGTCACAAGCAAAGACTATGGCTGCAGCTACTACATCATCTAGGACCCACCTTAGACGCCTCCGTAAGGAGGATGCAGACTCCTTTGAGCCATAGACTTGTAGTTATTGTTTTGATATTTCATATTTGTTTGGAACATTTGATGTCATGGATTTCACATTCCATGAGTTTTGTATACATTTGACTATATTTATATATCTAAGTGTACTATTTCCTACAGCAGCTCAGCTACAATTTGTGTACTTTATACTTATGTGATCAATGTAATTGTATACTTGTGTATGTGATCAAATTTGCTTCTATTTAATGATGTTATTATGTCTTTAAGGTTTATTTAGTAAAGGGTGCTTCAAACAAGTTTTAAATCCTTAAAAATCTCTAAATTTCTAGGGTTTTTTCATTTTGCCGAGTCTGCGCCGAGTCCGAGCATCGAGTCTCAAGTCCTAAGTCCCAAGTCAAGTCACCCTAGCCGAGTCCAAGCCTCGTAACCATGATTACAATATAGGATATTACATATCACTACAATTTCAATAAGAGGGAGGGCACCAAATTTTAGAGAGAGCATTGCCCAAAATATGAGACCAAAACTTGCAATTCAAATATGAGACCATGATTGGAACTTTGAATCATTCCTAACTTCTTTCATCTTTTGCACTTTTTTAGGTAACTTAGTGTGATTCTCTATTATAGATCTTCATTATTAGATATTCTTGTTCCTATAAGCTCAAGGGAGTTATGGAGGCTAGATGTAAAGGTTGCGTTTGAAATCTTAATTCAGGTAGCCTTTTCTTGTTCTTATTATCCCTAGCTATTCTCTCAACTTCTAAAATCTCTTTTGTGATGATTTATAGGATTAGTTGAAGTTTTGATTTGACCAAATCAAATGTGATATCTTACTTTTCTCCATCTAAGCCCACAAGTAACACAATTGCAGATCTCTTTGATCAATTTTGTTCTAGTTTGAGAGTTTTGTTACTCATGTTTTCAATGCGGTTGGAATTCTTAAGCAGAATAGTATCATTACAAGACTCATCTTTATGTTTCTAATCTTTTTAGATTCTTAATTTAATGCGGTTGGAATTATTAAAAGAATAGTATCATTACAAAACTCATTTTTGTGTTTCTAATCTTTTCAGATTCTTAATCTAACTTATTTAATCTAGCTTCTAGAATCTGATAGCAATTTAGTCCTCTAAGACATTTGTGTCATCTCTCATTTTATCCTATTCCATTTCTTACAGTTTTTATTTGTGATTCCGAACTTTTTACTCTTCAAAAATATTTTCTAAGTTTTCTTGTTTCTTTTCTACACTTTCCACTCTACTCATAAAGTTTCTGAGTGCTTCTGCAAAATTACTAATAAGATATTTTAGGTAATTATACTCTGATTCTTCAACCTTCTCAAGGTGAAGATCCACTCCTGCGTACAGATGCGATCATAATGTAAATTTTGAATAGTGAGTTTGATAAACTTTTTCTAAGAAATTGTGGAATTGATGTTCCGGGAGAGTCATTTTTTTTAGATTACAGAATATTTCAGTTTTTCATGCACTCAGGGAGTTCATTCTGGTGAAGGCAAAGTATCACTTAAAATAGATGAAATAGAAAATGATGGTAAGAATAGTTACATGCAGGGGAGAAACTCGATAATGTTCAAATCACCTTTTCTAAGAGCTCTCACCCAGTAACTCTCTGGTGAAGAATATTCATCCAGCATCCAGCAACATACCAGTTCTCATCAACAAAAACCAGGCATTCTCTTTCAAGCATCTAAACAGTATTCACACCCAAATCCTTTACCATCAAACAAAAGTTAGAATGTGAAGGCACAATGCACTACACAATACTCACACTTAAACATCAATTTGCTCAGAGGGCATCATGATTATCAAGTTCAAACTCTGACTCATATCGATACATAGCTTCAGCCATTTATAATAAAATTGGTTACAAGAATAGCCCTTGCCTTACAATTGCAGCCACATATGCCAAGGATTTGTTGCTGATGGATTATGGGTTGGTTGTATATGGCAACAATTTAAAAATATGAAGATTCATAACAACCTGCTTAAACTTTGTACCAATTCCCTACCCATTTTCCTCAAAATTAAAAATTTTCTTGCATATAGCATCTACATGGATTTCTATCTTTGTGGAAAATATGTGCCAAATCCTTGATTTAGCTTGAATCTATCTCCAACCAAATGTTGGAGATGCATATATCAAGCACCATGTCTTCTTGATGTTTGGCATAAACCCTAAAACATGGAATTTCTCTATGAATTCTTCCATTGTCATGTCTTCTAGAATAGGTGCATGAGTTGAGCAAGGTGCGGATTGTCCTAATTCCAACTACAATAAGTTAATGCATCAACAAACTAGCTAAAGATCCCTCTAGGATTTTGAGAGCGCCATCTATTTCCCCATGTGTGAACTGCCCCATCCAAGTCCTACAAGGCAACATTTAACTACTCCTCAAAGTCATAAACACAATGCATTTTGAAGGCTAAGTTGATCTCGGTTGGCCATGTGTGCCTCAAATTTTCTCACAAATCTATATTATCATCTATTCATCTCTAGATTAATAGAAAGCCACTATGAACCTTCTTTCAACTCATTTAGAAGGCCATTATCAAGGTCTCCCAAGAGTTGTCATCTTCCTCAGTTTAAATGAGCATTACAATGGACTTTATCTCCCTTCTAATTCCCATGGTAAATTCTATAATAATCCCTTCAGCTCTCCCTTGGTCCCAAACACTGACTGGATCCTTGGATAAACACAAATTAGCATTTTTACAATGGTGGCAAAAATTAAATGACTCTAATACAGTCTTCAGTGCTTTTTCAAAGAAAATTGAAAACAATTTACAAATCTAACTGGAAGATAGAATGCTAAGATGCAAAATATGGGAGCACTTATATAAACAACATGGATTTACACCTTCAACTAAATTTGAATACACAAAAAGTCACAAATGACATCTATATTTAGCAAAATAAATATATAATTTAGGATTTGTCTTACTTTATATTCAAGGGGGAAGCAAATCCTAGTAACATCATGAAATAAATCTTCACAAATCTATACCATAGTTGAAAAACTTGGACCTGACAATAACTTGGTGACCTAAAAAAATTCAAAAACTTCAACTCAGAAAAAACTTGAGGAAAAACTCGGCAATAGCTTGAAAAGTTTTCCAAACATTAAAAAACACATATATTTGTAAAATAATCTCTCTAAACATGCATAAAACTGTATTTATAAAGGTCACAATTACAAGTAATTTTTCCATCATTTCTAGATCAAAAAACGAGTTCAATTCACATTGCAAAGTCATACAATCATAAATTACATATGTATATAATATTTTAAAAGTTTCATCCGTGGTAAACATAGGCTCAAAACGTTTGTTTTACTTTTTAAAACTAATGCAATGGTTGAAGGGCAGCGCCCCTTGTGGACCCACCATAAAGCCCAAATTAAGGCCTTCAAGACCACATGAACTTTCATGGCATATACTTGAACGCTCAGAAAAAACAGACTCCAAAAATGATGAAAAATGAGGGGCTTTTTGGTGGACAGACCTATTGCAACACAGCCATAAATTTCTCTGCAGTTCACAAGTTATTGCCAAGTTTTCACCAATAACTCACTGTTGAGTTATACTACAACTTACAAAGAATTTTGACTTGCAAGTTCTGTGAGTTTTAGGCGATCATTAGATACTCGGAGAGGAATAGCCATTTATCTGATATCATTCCCAAGAATTCAACGCTGATAAACATGAGCTTGCTTCCATATCTATGATATAATGAAAGAGCACTGCTATCTGCTCTGCCGTGCAGCCTACCTAAACGACTCATGACCGGCTTGCCCTAATCAGAAAGGGTTTTACCATTAGTGGAGAGTTAGTTCGCCCGGAGGGGCTCACTGCATGCAATCACCGACAGGGAGCAGGCCCTCAATTTCTGCGAGGCACCCCATAGTTTGGATAGGTCATTTATAGCATGGGAAGATTCCTTGCGCTTGATGCTTAAAATAGCTGAGCAGGGAAATAATTTGGGACTGGTTCCATATTATAGATTCTAGAAAGCTCAAAAGACAAACTTGTGCCAAAAATTATGAAGAGTTGGTTGCTTCATCTATGATTCAATGCCCTCACCAATCAAAATCACAGACCCACAGCAATTGGAACTTGAAAACCCCCCAACAACCAAAGCACAAAATACCTTCCCTATACAAAGCACAGAATATCTGTGCTGCAGAAAGTAGAAACAAAGAACTGGCCTCAAAATTCAAAATAGTAAACATGAAGAATGCTTGAGCCATGCTCAAAACTCAAAATGATTTAAAAAGCAGAAATGTCATATCACTCCAAATACAACCTCATATATTCACAAAGCTATAACCCACATTCAAAACTCAAAATAAAAATGAGATTGTCATCTTGGTGGTACAATTCCTTCTACAAACAAATTATTCAAATTGCAAATGGAAATGACTAATTAAAATTATTGTTTCAATAAGACAATGTAAACATGAAGAATGCTTGGGCCACTTAGATTTGAGAATAGCTGGGCTCAACACTCAAAATGATTAAGAAGACAGATATCTCATGTCACTCCGAATACAAACTCACATATTCACAAAGCTATAACCCACATTCAAAACTCAAAAAAAAAAAATGAGTTAGTCATCTTGGTGGTACAATTCCTTCTACAAACAAATTATTCAAATAGCAAATGGAAATGACTAACTAAAATTATTGTGTCAACAAGAGAATGTACATGGAATAGTAAAAAGTAATATCGTTCTTTTACAACATATGCAATGAAAACCTACTAAAGTTTATGCAATGTGTGTAGAACTACCTTGATTGCATTTCAACTCAAGTCTACCTAGAAAGGGGTCATTAAGCCATATAAATTCTCAAATTACTAGAAATCCTATAGATATTTTAGGTTTTTTATTTTTCAAAACCAACTATGTCATTCCTTTCAAGCAAAGAAATGGACATTGAATGGAATCGAAAATAAAAGAGTGAAAAACAATTCCCATTAACTTCGGAATATGTTATTGAGTACATATTTATATTGTACTTGTAAATGTAAACAAATCTTCAATCAAATTGGGAGACTAAGGGACTTATGAAAATTCTAAGTGTAAGAATACTACTCAAACTTCTATGTTTAGATTTTCAATTTCCAGATTTGAATTTCTTATTTTGAATGTGCTGATTGCAGAACATTATACGATTTCTATGTTTTTCCAGAAATATTTCAATATAAATGATAAACTTTGATCAAGTATGAATGACGATGATGCTTACATCAATCGTCATTCATATCTGACCGAAGCTATCATTCATTAACACTCCCTCTTAGCTAGGGAAGATATTTCAAATCAAATAAGTAGAGATATCACCTTAACACGTGATATCTAAGACATGGTATGATTTCTCAATATTGTCAAGTCACATGACATTCTTCATAACATATCTTTATTATGGTATGTGCACTGACATCAAGTCACATGATGTCTACCATAATTCATGGCATATCCACGGATATAAATATCCACCATGATTATCTCTTAAGGATCACAATGATCTACAAATGATATCAAGTCCCATGATATCAATCAAAGTGTCCAAGAGATACTATCATGACATGTCCACAGATATCAAGTCACATGATATCTATCATGATAGTTTATCATTGTAGAGTCGTCACTTTACAATGTCAAATACAAGTGCTCATTATTAGAAAGATCGTCACCTTTCAATAATGTACACAGGGGGAGTAGGCCCATAAAGTCATGGAGTCACACACATGACAAAAGAGTTTACACATTAAACATCTTTATATATTAGTACAATTTATAAACAATTTGTATTTCAAACATAAATAACAAATTACATTTCAACCATACCAAGTTTCTCCCTGAAGTGCTCTACCTTGATTCGAGAGAGAGGCTTGGTGAGAATGTCTGCAGTTTGATCATTTGTACTAATATACTCCAACTGAATCACTTTCCTTTCCACCATATCTCTTACATAATGATAAGGGATCTCAATATGCTTAGATCTATCATGAAAGACAGGATTTACAAAGAGTTTGATACAACTCTGATTATCACAATGAATAATTGTAGGATTCAAGGGCTCACCAAAGAGTCCACAAGCAATTTACGAAGCCAAACTGCTTCTCTTGCTCTCATTGAGGCTGCAATGTATTTCGCTTCTGTTGAGCTCTATGCAACTGAAGATTGTTTTCTGCAAATCCAGGAGATCATAGCCGATCCTAAACCGCAACATCCTGATGTGCTTTTTCGACGGTTACACTTCCCCAATCAATCAATACCCATGTAGATCTAGTTGATCATTCTTGTAAAGAAGACCATATCCAATAGTGCCTTGAAGATATCTCAAAATATGTTTCATGCCATTAAGTGAATTTCCTTTGGCTCACACATGAACTGGCTGAGAACATTCACTGCATAGCAAATATCAGGTTTGGTGTTAACCAGATACATCAAGGATCCAATCATTTGTCTGTAAAGGTTTGGATCTACACACTTGGATTCTGCTGCTGCTTCTTTCAATTTGTGAAGGTTGGTTTCCATAGGTGTAGACATCGGTCTACAGTCCAACATTCCAAATCTTTTCAGAATATCAATAGTATACTTCCCTTGGTTTGGTATAATGCCCTCTGATTTCTGCCATACTTCTAAACCTAGGAAGTAGTGTAGAATGCCCAAGTCTTTCATGTCAAATTCAAAAATTAGATCCTGCTTCCCTTGAGCAATGAGGTGATCTTCTCCTGTTATCAGCAGGTCATCAACATATAAAATAATTATTAGCATATCACCTTTGATTACCTTGAAGTAGAGATTGGAGTCAGCCTCATTCTTGGAAAATCCTAATCCCAAGAGATAGCTGTCAATTCTTTCATACCAGACCCCGGGAGCCTGTTTAAGTCCATAGAGAGCTTTCTTCAGTCTGCATACATGTGAGTCAGGTTTATGTATCACAAAACCTTCAGGCTGTTCTAAATAGACTTCCTCTTCAAGGGTTCCATTTAGGAAGGCAGTTTTCACATCCATTTGATGGATCTTCCAGCCTTTAGCTGCTGCAATGGCTAACACTGCTCTCACTGATGTGTAACAGGCAACAGGTGCAAATGTTTTTTCGTAATCAATGCCTTCCTTTTGAGAAAAACCTCTTGCCACAAAACGTGCTTTATGTTTTTCTATACTGCCATCAGCAGCATGCTTGATTTTGAAGAGCCATTTGGAAGAGACAACATATTTCTCTTTTGGCCTAGGCACTATATCCCATACATCATTCTTTAGAATAGACTGATATTCCTCTGTCATTGCATCCTTCCATGCTTGATGTCGGAAAGCTTCTGTAACACTGACAGGTTCTGAGTTTATGATGTTCATTAGAGCAACATAGCTAGAGAAACGTTTGGGTCTTTTACTCTCCCTGAACATTCCTTTGGGTGCTACATGATCCTCTACTTCTTTGATCATTTTCCTGGCCCAAAGTGGTCTTTTTCTACCGTTGTCATTTGTATTCTCATTTGAAGTAGAAGGAAGTTCATGTGGCATTTCATCAGGATGCTCCCTCTGAATCTCAGGAGTAGGTTCCATTTCAGGTACTCTAGGGGAATAGGTTTCTGTCTCACTAGAACTTCTTGCCCTCTTGAATGCAATGTCTTCTTCAAAGATGACATCTCTGCTCAATTCAATTTGTTTCTGCCCGGGTATGAATATCTTGTAGGCTTTGGAGGTTTCACTATAACCCACAAATACTCCCTTCTTTCCAGAAGGTTCTAGTTTATTCTCTCTAAGGATCATCATGATTCTAAATTTCCATGATGTGAAGTTGTTTGCTCCTGCAAGGCGATCTTCAAATCTGATCACACTTGACATTATGAAGAATGTGATGTGAATTCAATTTTAGAAAATACGAATTTTCTAGAGCAAACTGATTTTAGATTTGTTTTGGATTCACACAACCTGGCTCTGATACCATATAAATGTAAACAAATCTTCAATCAAATTGGGAGACTAAGGGACTTATGAAAATTCTAAGTGTAAGAATACTACTCAAACTTCTATGTTTAGATTTTCAATTTCCAGATTTGAATTTCTTATTTTGAATGTGCTGATTGCAGAACATTATACGATTTCTATGTTTTTCCAGAAATATTTCAATATAAATGATAAACTTTGATCAAGTATGAATGACGATGATGCTTACATCAATCGTCATTCATATCTGACCGAAGCTATCATTCATTAACAGTACTTCAGAATATGTTACGAAGTACATATTTATATTGTACTTCAGAATATGTTCAACTTATATTGTATTTAAGTAATAATACTATATAATAGTATTATTACATTTACTATCTACACTTAGAATTATCTACAATAGTGTTACATCAACCCTTAATCCATAGGAAAAAAAATTTCTCCCAAGTGCTTTGGTCAAGATGTTAGCTAGTTTTTCAATAGTTGAGCAATATTTTAGTTTTAGGTTGCCATCTTCCATATGATGCTGAATCAATCAAATTTTGTATTGATGTGCTTGGTTCAATCATGAAGGACTTGATTTCTTGCCATTATGATTGTAAAAGTGTTGTCAACCATGACTAGTGTTGAAGAAACTTGTTTCTTTTGCAAATCTTTAAGAATCCTTTTGAGCCATAAAATCTCTCTTGTTGCCTCTAGAGCTGCTACATATTCTACTTTCACTAATGAGAGAGCCCGCTTATCTATTTATTTAGTTAATTGACTTCCAAGATAAGACTATTGATTTGGATGCATTAGGAGACCTAAAGTAGATTTCCCTTCTTCCAAGTTGCCTACATAGCCTAAATCTGATTATCCAACTCATCAAAATCTTGTACCTTGGAGTATTTTAGTCCATCATTTTGAGCTCCCTTGAGATATTGAAGAACTCACTTTGCTGCTACCAATGATGTTCTCTAGTTGCATGAATCTAGAGAGAATTCCAACAACAGAAATGTTCAGCCCTCTTGTTGTTGCATAGATCTAACTCCCAACAAGTTGTCTATATTTAGTTGCATCAACAAACTCTACAATATCATTTGACCTCAATTTCAAATTTTGCTCCATAGGCATACTAAGAGGCATATAATTTGCCATTTTGAATGTGCTCAAATTTTCACCAATATTATTTTTGTTATATGATAAAAATATTTTTTTTGGTTTTTGAATTACTTCAATACCCAAACATTAATATGAAAATATTCTTTTGGTTTTTGAACTACTTCAATACCCAAATATTAATAAAAGGTATCCTAAGTCAATCAATTAAAACCCTTTCTTCAACTCTTCTTTTATTGTTGCCATGCACTTTTCATTGTTACCTATTACACATAGATTATTCAAATATACAACCAAGTACAAAACTACCCTATCAAACTTTTCAACAAAGAGAGTTGCATCTTCCAACTCAAAAAATTTGAAATTCATCTTCAGGAGGTGCTCAATGAGCCTTTCATAGCAAGCTTTTGGAGCTTGTTTCAAACCATATCAATCTGCGCACTTTTTATTCTCAAGCTTCAGCTGCAAAACCTTCTAGTTGAGACATGTATACCATTTCTTTAAGATTGCCATTTGAAAAAGCATCATTCAAGGCTTTTCCTCTTATTTTGTCTTGCCAAAGCATACAAAGTACAAATGGTAGTCCACTTTGCTATAGGTGCAAAGCTTTTTTCATTGTCAATGCCTTCTTTTTGTGTAGACCCCTTTGTAACAATCCTAGCTTTACATTTGATTTGTCAAGTGACACGTTTGCTTTGCACGTGTTCAAAAGACCCACTTGCAGCCAATAGGTTTAATCTGAAGTGAAGGATCTGCCAACTCCCAAATTCCATTCTTCAATAAAAGATCATATTCATGTTTCATTGCTTTCCTCCACACATCAATCACTTGCAATGTTGATTTCTTCTTTTGGATGCCAACGTAAGTTAAGATTTTGAATCTTATCTTAAATTTCATCAAGGGACTCGTCTTGTTGTTAGGATTTGTATTCGCTTCTAATACCTATTTTGCCAACTTCATCAGATTTGACATCTTTGAATGTTTGTGTTGCTTATTTTGGCAACTTCTCCTATGTTACATGAGTTACACTTGGAGCCTCATTTTTCTCGATTAACTGCTCCTTCCTCCTCAAGAGGTATATCTTAGGCAATAATTTCTTGATCATTTTTCAAATTTTTTTCCAAAGCACATTCATCTTCTAATGGTTGGTGTTCTAAAAAATAGTCCTCTACAAAAGGTGTCACTTGGGTGACAACTTGTCCATTTCTACAATTTCCAAAATAATTGTTGCCGTTCAAGGTATTGCCTTGGCAATAGCTTGTGTTTCCATCATCCAAGATATCGCCTTTGCAATGGCTTGAGTTTCCATTGTCCCAAGTTATCACCTTAGCGAATGAGTTGATATATCTTTTGCAAATTTCTCAAGTCAACTTTGTCAACCTATGCTAGTTTATTTTTTTATGGTTTCACAAAATACCACTTTTCTTGCTTTGAGAATTTTCTTGTTTTGCTCATCATACCATTTGTATGCTTCTAAGGATTCTAAATACCCCAAAAGAATGTATTTGCAGCTACTATGATCAAACTTGTTCTTGTCCTCCTTGAAAATCATGGCATGGCATGTGAATCTAAAAATCGCAAGATGTCACACTAAAGGAAGATGATAACACCAATTTCATATGGAGTCTTTGTTTGAAGAATAGCTAAAGGTGACCTTTTGTGGAGATAGCCTATTATTTGAATTGCTTCTACCCAAAAATGCAATTTTACTCCTTTGAAATAAAACATTGCCTAAACCTTATTCGTCATTGTATTGATCATCCTCCCAACTAGTCCATTTCATGGATGAGTTTAAAAGATTGTGAGAAGATACTTGATCCCATTTTTCCTAAGATAGTCTTCAAACACCTTTGACATGAATTCACCACCATTATCAGTCCTCAATGTGACAATATGAGATTGTGCATGATTTTCAACCACTATGCAAAATTTTTGAAAAGCTTCAGAAGTTTCCAAATTTTGTTTCAAAAAATAGATCCAATTCATTCTACTATAATCATCAATGAACGGCATGAAGTAATTTTTTCCAAGAGAGGAAGAGACTAGCCATGAACCACACAAATCAAAGTGGATCAACTGCAGTTTTGTATCAGCTCTCTCCAATTTGATTTTTAAAATGGTTCTCCTTGTTGTTTGGCTAAAATGCAAACTTCACATTTTTCAATTAGTTTTTGGTAGAGTTGGCAAACCTCCAACACCATTATTTTGCATTGTTTGTGTCATAAGAAAAAGTGATAACTAAATCATCACTTTTTCTTTTGATTGTAACATCTACATCTAACAAGATGGAGTGACCTTGTCAAATGAGCACCAGTGACAACAAGAATCTTTTTAGTTTAGGAAGATATAATACATTTTAAAGACTAAAATCTAGAAAATTCATAGCTTGAGTCAACTAGTTACCTTTGCTTTTGGTTGCAAACTTGTTTAGTCTACCAGAAAGACTAGTCCATAGCTTCCTTCATGAAACTCCTCAAAGAAGACTTTTTGAAGAATCATGTGTTGTGTGGCACTAGTATCTAAAATCCAAGCATCATACCAGACTTGTTTCATTGAAGCACTTGTAGACACTTAAAAATGTCCTAACAATATCACATCTGAATTCAATTACTAATGCCATTTTCGTCCCGATTCAACCTCTTTCATCTATTTAATTAAATAATCCCGATTGTTTAATTAAATTCATCATTTTCTTATGTTAATTGGATAATCAATCTTTTTTGATTAATTCACCTCTTCCACGCTAATTTTCATCTTATTTTATTAAATAATGCGAATTATTTAATTAAATTCCCTAAGTCCTCTCATTTAATTAAATAATCTTAATTGTTTGATTAAATGTCATTAATCCCCCTTTTTATTAAATGAGCTAATTGTTTAATTAAAATCTTAAATTCCCCTACCTTGCACAATTAAATAATGTTTTAATTATTTAATTTGACTAATTTCCCACTCCTCAAAAGAATACATGGGAATATTCTCCCATTTCAAATTTAAGCATTTCCCTCCAACATGGAAATATCTTGCACATTCCTCCTAAAATTAAGGATTTGTGTTTGTTGAGATCAATTGCAACCCTTGATTAACTTTATCAATCCATGTGATCTTTCAATCTCATCCATGGATTTGATCCTTGATCCATGTCAAAACTTCTCATCCATTTCTATCCCTTGATTAACCAAATTGATCCTAGCCATTGATTCATCTAAAATTCCTATAAATTGTTAGTTTTATGATCAGATTAGAGCACAGAAAATTAATTCAAAATTAACACAATAACACAGCAGATACCCTGGGAAAACCCTCCTCTTGAGGGAGAAAAACCCAGCAACAATATATCACTTATATATTCAATGTCACAAAGAATGTCTCCTTTACAATGGTCCGATAGATAGGCCAATAATGAGCATCACAATCTGATGCAAACACAATAACAATATGATGCAATCTGCAGATAATAAACTCAGGCACCAACAGAGAAACTCGAACTGCTCTTGATGACAACCACACACTATGTGAAATGAGCTTGAATGAATATCGAAATGAATGCCAAACAATGAGATGCCATTGACTATAAATACAAGTTAAAGTGAGAGACGCATCCCTTCAAATCTCCATGTCGGCCTCTATGCAAAGGACATGACTTCTAACAACCAAAGGCAACTCCTCATGACAAAAGGTCGGCTTCACTTATTAACAAATAAGTAAAATGCCTATCCACAATGATGATGTCGGCCTCACCAAAATTTGCGACTTCTTCATGAATCCGAATTGCTTAATAATTAATCAACATTTATTATGCAAGACGTGTCTCTTCATAAGCATCGCTATTTCTTATAAATTAAATAGACAACGGCTACAATTTAATTTAGCCACTGATGTAAAGGAGATCTGCTGGAATAGACGACCAACACTGCAATAATCATCAACATAAATAGCCTCCATTTCATAAGCAATTCATCCACAAGCATTGAGAGTAATTGCACTATAGCCATTTTTAGAGCAATATTTAAGATCATTTAGTCATTTTGCATCAACTTTAGCCATTACTCCATTAAAGCATCACTCTAAAGCTTGTTTCATCAATAGGGATTGAGAAAGGGCTGATCATTCCACATCAATTCAGCACCAATCCCTCAATGGGATCAGGTTTGCAAGTGTTTAGTTAGTTTCCTTTATCAATTTGAGTTTATTTCATGTTTTCATGACTTCTAATTAGCATTTTCAAAGATTTCATTGGGAATATGAGTTAAGTAGGTTAATTGCTTGATTTAATTGTGTATTTCAATCATGTTTAGCTTTCAGAAGAGTCCCTTCACAAACCATACAGTCTGGTTCAAATGAATATTTTCTTCTAGGCTTTTTAGTTGGTATAGCAGACAGAATTATCTCGATAACATTGTGGGATTGTTCCTATAAAATTATAGCCTCATGAAAAACAAGAGTCACAAACATTGCCAAATTCACTTCTAAGAACATAAGCATAAAAGACACCTAGTTATATGCAACTTGCCATCAGCCTTTAACTAATTAGAAAACTGACTTCAATGAAAAAATTTGTACCAACCACATGAAACAACTAGGCAAATAGTTCATCATCCTGATCATTTGTTCTGGTGTGCTTCATGTCATGATGACTCAAAAATTCCCCCAAATAGCCTTCACGTAGTCTATAATGTCAACTACAATTGAACGCAAATGCATTTCAACCATGTCAATTTTTTATCTTGAAGTTGTTGGATTGCTGAATTCCTTCCTAGTATATATCGTGTTATTAATATAATACCATAAGGCATAAGACTGAATCATTCTCAGTCTTAACCAAAATAGGTAAACCTTTGCTTAGCAATCTTCCTCAGGCAATTTCCAAATGCATTAAAACTTAAAAAGGCACAATCTGAACCTTCTATTATTGTTAATCATTTGTAAAATAATTGATCCAATTACAAAAATCTTGACCAAACCACCTGATAAAACTATTAAACCATATTGTTCAAATCGCATTCTAAAGCTGCCTGTCAAAATTGCATTCATCCCATGCCATCAAGAAACAACTGTAATAAATACACTTCAAATATTTACCTATATTTTTAAGGGATGCCCTGCTTACATTGGCACTAGTAAAGATATAATCTGCCTCTTCAGATGTTTTTCAGTCATTGTGCATTCTTACATAACCCAGTTACAGTTTACCTACTGACTTGATAAAACTTTTAAATGTATGGTCCAAAAAGATGTGATGGCATGAATTCAAAACCTTCTAATCAAATTGACCTGATATTATGTAAAGTTGAAATCCGAAGACTTCACTCACATGAAATTTAAGTTCATAATTCAAGTAAAAATAAATGAAACTAGGACTGATTTATTTATGAATGACACTTTCATGTTAATATGCCCAATCCAGAATCGTATGTCTAAAGGCTATTAAACTAGCAAGAAATTTATACAAGAAATAAACTACTTACCAACAATATCAGTACTAGAGACACCCTCAGTACGCTTTATCTGCTTGTAACGTCCAGCCTTCTTGGCAAGGGCATATGCATCACTCCCATCAGGGAGTAGACAAGGATCGTCTCCATGTATAATATAGTCAATGTTATACTCATCGAACAATTTGTTCATAAAACCCTCGTTAATTGCATATGGAGCATTGGCTATAACCTCATCAACCCACTTTATACCACTGACCATTACCATCCTGCAAATATACACAAGTTCAAAATCAAAACCCTACACTTTGTCCAACACCCTTCAAAGTCTAAACAGAATAGAACACGTGGGTAACCTAAAACAGTAACACAAAGACTAATTGAATGACTTCTAGTCACATAAATTTGGATTGGTTCTATAAAACTAGAATCAAAAAGGGGATATATTTTAAAAGATCGCCACTGCATTGAACTCTAACAAGAAAAAGGAAAGCTTTTAATCTTGGGAAACTATCATAGCTTCTCCATTAAATATACCAAAAGCTAAGAAAATGTACAGTTTAGAGCAGAGCCTGTAGAAAGGTACCACTGATAAAGAACAGAAGGATCTAAACATTAGTTCAACCAACCAATAAAAAAGTAAATGGAATAGAAATAAATACCAAAGAGATATTATGAAGTTTCAATAGGAATAGGTACAAGATAACTTGACATGTTGAAACTATTCAGTGGGCAACATCTAGATGAAAACAAAGACTAACAGTAAGCAAACACATAATAGTGATGCGACCGAAAGGACAGCTATGCATAAATACAGTACATTAAGTACATGCAAATTCTTAAGTTTAAGGGTCACATTCATGAAGGGAAGTGATTATCCAAGCAACAGTTTAAAAGAGACATCTAGAATTTTGGGAGGGTGAAGCTTTCTCAATTGAATTAGTAGAAATGTGTGCTGAAGAAAGTTCATTGGTAAAATTTTAACTTATAGTATTGTGATCTGATTTAACACAAATGTAGTATTCTAGTTAACAGATTGTGAATTCTTAACAAGAGAGATGTACAATGTCAATCAATGCTTAGATAGAAATGAAGGAATAGTATAGAGCAGAAGAAACAAAAGAGATGGTAAGGGATATTCAAAAAGACTTGCATGTTCATGAGAGTTACAATAGTCTATGATTTTTGAGAGAAAGACACGAGACTGCAGGAACAAATTTTGTATGAAATCCTTTAAAAATGGCAAAACTAATGAAATCAAAAACATGCATACAGGTATTAAAATAAACAAAGCAGAAATCATGAGCATAGAGAGCCTAACAGAAATCACAATCTCCTAAAGAAGATCCTCAGATGAATCAGAACAATATCTTTAGAAAAAAAGTAGAATCAAATTGAATGCCTACGCAAACATATATACCAAGAGTTCCAATATTAGTCCATCAAATTTATCCTAAGAATGCTTACTTCTAAGCTGTCATAAAAACATTACATTAATTACCCACATAATTACACAAATGTACATTGAAGAAAGCACACCTGTATATGATTTAAAAAAACACGATCATGTTAAAGATTAAATTATACAAAGATTCAATTTAATGCTATATGATAACACAAATTTAACACTAAATAATTTTCTCTTAAGGCAGTACTGATTGCATTGAGGGGATATATTTCCGTTTTCCGTAATTTTGGATTGCGGAAGGGATGGCTTCATTGCCCAACATCATGTTGGAAGGCAGCCAAAGGTTCACTGGCAAAAATTATAACACTTGGAAACAAAGGAAGCTCATGATCTTCAAGTACAGATGCCTTGATCAGATCATCCTCAGTACATACACTCATCCAACAGTTGTGGGTAAAGACCAGGGCAAGTTTGATGAGTGTAATTGCAAAGCCATCATGCTCATTAAATTATCGGTAGGACAGATTGAACAAGCAATTTGGTAGCAGCAGTGATTCACCAAGTGTGGAACAGGCCTTTGCAGCCAAGGACAAGGGCAAAGGCAAATGGCCTCAAAAGAAAGGTCAAGGAAATGTTGATGATACTTCAAAGAATTTGAAGACTATGACTATCACATGTCACTATTGTCATAAACTTGGTCACATGAAGAAGCATTGCAGAAAACGGTTGGCTGATCAAAAATCCAACCAGGGAAGGCCTCCACAAAAGGCTCATGTCGCAGAGCATTTTGAGCAGGTGTCAACCTTCTTTGCTTTCATGGCCAAATGACTATCAGATCAGATCAAGTCTTTTGCATGGTACATTGATTTTGGAGTGTTGAGACATTTTACACACAGGAAAGATTGGTTCATTGAGTATACAACTTGCTTAGATTCAGTGATTTTTAGTGGTGGTAAGGAGTATACAATTGTTGGCAGAGGCAATGTTCAAATAACCTCTGGAGGGAAAAATCTTCATTTCCTCAATGTATACTCTGTTCTGGGCATGGAGCTCAATTTGCTCTCAATGAGTCAAATTATGAGCCACTGTCCCAAGTTGGACATCATTTTCAGCACACACAATTGCCATATTGTTGACATACAGGATCATGGTTTGTAACAGCTTATTGTTACTAGAGAAGTTCAAGAGCGTGCATTGGCAACCAAGAGTTCATTTGCTATCAGTACTCTTTGGCATCAGCATTATGGGCATCTCAACCTTTCTTATCTCTTTCAGTTGGCTCGTGAGAATATGGTAGAAGATTTACACGAAATCCAGCAGCAAATACAAGGTGTTTGCGAAGCTTGCCAAGCAAGGAAGCAACACAGAACTTCATTTCCAAATGGACAAGCCTAGAGAGCACTGAGAGTTCTACAGCTGGTTCATGCAAATGTATGTGGACCAATGAATACGGCATCAGTCACCGGTGCTAGGTATTTTCTTTTGTTTGTAGATGATTTTTGTAGGAAAATGTGGCTGTTTTTCCTAAAAGAAAAAACAAATTTGTTTAAGGAATTCCAAAAGTTCAAAGCATTAGTAGAAAAAGAATCCGGTTGTTCAATAACCAGTCTTAGGTCTGATAATGTAAGTGAATTCTATTCAAACGAATTCACAGACTTTTGTGCTAAACACAGTATCAAACGTCAATTCACAACACCCTATACTCCACAACAGAATGAAGTGGTTGAGAGAAGGAACCATACTATTACGGAGATGGGTTAGTGTATGTTGGAGAACAAGAGTGTTCCCAAGAAGTTTTGGATAGAGGCAGTTTACACTGCAGTCTATATTCTCAACAGGTCTTCAACACAGGCAGTGAAGGAGAAGACCCCAGAGGAAGCATGGTCTAGGAGGAAACCAAAGGTGAGCCATCTAAAGGTTTTCGGTTCTACTGCATATGTCTAGATTCCAAACACCAAAAGAACCAAACTAGACTCCAAGTGTCAGCAATTAATGCTTACAAGGTAGAATGAAAATCATAAAGCCTACAGGCTGATTCATGTGGACACTAACCGCTTAACATTCAACAGGGGTGTGGTGATTGATGAAGAAGTTGGGCCTTTCAGCTCTCTTCTAACATCAAGAGTACTGAAGATTAAAACTCATTGGTGATGTTCGAGATGATGAAATGGTCGAGGGTCGATCATTCAAAGGCAAGAGCAAGCAAAACACAATTAACTTTGCTTTTATGGCCAATATTCAAAGCGTGAGATAAACCTAAATGGGAAAAGGCCATGGAAATTGAACATTAGTTTTATGAAAAATAAGACAGGTTCTTTTAGATCTTCCACTGGGGAAGAAACCCATTGGCTGCAAATGGTTGTACAAACTCAAGTACAAAGCTGATGGTACACTTGACATGCACAAAGCATGGTTGGTGGCTAAAGGATTCTCACAGAGAGAAGGTATTGATTATGAGGAGACCTTTGCTCCTACAACAAAGATGAGCACCATTCAGTTAGTTCTAGCCATGGCAACAAAGTCTGGCTAGAAAGTCCATCAAATGGACATGAAGAGTGCCTTCCTCAATGGTGACTTAGAAGAAGAAGTGCACATGACTCAACCTTAGGGTTTTCGGATTGCAGGAAAGGAGCATCAGGTATGCAAACTGATGAAGGCTCTTTATGGCTTGAAGCAAGCATCTAGGGCATGGTTCATAAAGATTGATAGGTATTTGGATCAACAAGAATTCCAACGAAGTCCTCTAGATCCAAATTAATACGTCAAAAGCATAGGTAATGAAATCATCCTTTTGGTCATTTATGTGGATGATATCATCATTACAAGTAGTAAGGCACATTTGATTGAAGAAATCAAATGTAATTTGTGTAAGGCTTTTGACATGATAGACTAAGGCCTCCTACATTATTGCCTAGGTGTAGAGGCTTGGCAAACAAATGGTATTTTTATTTCTCAATCTAAATATGCTTGAAGTTTGCTAGACAAGTTCAGAATGACAGATTGCAAAATATCATCTACACCTATGGAGAAAAGGCTAAAGCTTTCAGTCAACATTTAGACAACTAGTGGGTAGCCTTATCTATCTTATAGCCACTAGACCTGATTTGAGTTACGTTGTGAGTTACATTTCCAATTTTATGATAGCCTCAAAGGCAGAACATTGGATTGCAACGAAACAAGTACTGAGATATGTGAAAGGGACACTTGACTTTGGCATTTTGTATAGCAGAAGCAAGGATCCTAGATTGGTTGGGTTCGCAAATTCAAATTGGGCAAGTTTTGTTGATGACAAGAAGTCCACTTCTGAATATGTTTCCAGTCTTGGTACAGGTGTAGTCAGATGGACCAATAAGAAGGAACAAGCGATAGCTCTTTCCTCTACAGAAGCAAAGTATTGGGGAACAGTCAAAGCAACATGTGAGGCGGTATGGCTTCGAAGGATGCTTTCAAACATACAAATGTCTCAAGTAGGGCCTTCACCCTCGTTTTGTGACAATCAAGGGGTGCTAACACTAGCCAAAAATCCAATCTTCTACGAGTGTACCAAACATGTGGAGCTTCATTGTCATTTCATCGGGCAACTTGTAGAAGATGGATCAATGATGTTGCAGTATTGTCCAAATGAGAACCAAACAGCAGGCATTCTTACCAAGTCCTTGAGTCCCATCAAATTTGTAAAATTTTGGGATAAGCTTGGTGTAGTTAGTAGAATGACCATTAAGGGAGGGTATTAAAGTAATGTTTTATATTGTAATGGTCAAATAGCTTTTAGGATAGACTTTAGGAATCTTCTTTAATAAAGTCATGTTGACTTTAACTATTTTTCCTATGAGTTGCCATCCTTATCCTTTGTGGATAAGATATTTGTCATCCTTATCCTCTTTGGATAAGATTTACCTTTTTGCTTTATGAGTAGTCATCCTTATCCTTTGTGAATAAGATATTTGTCATCCTTATCCTTTGTGGATAAGATTTACCTTTTTGCTTTATGAGTTGTCATCCTTATCCTTTGTGAATAAGATATTTGTCATCCTTATCCTCTATGGATAAGATAATTGTAATCCTATATAAGGATGCTTTTGCTCCTTATTTATTAATAGATTTTTATGCAATCTTGGTCTTTTTGTGTGTTGTTTTTTTGTAGTAATTCAACCATATTGCTACTCATGTGTACTTAAGAGTGAAATAGAAAAGATGCTCAATGAAATGCTGGAAGCAAGGATTACGCATCATAGTCAAGGTGTATATTCCTCTTTGATAGTTATGGTGCGAAAGAAGGATAACAATCAACATATGTGCCCTGATTATTGGGAGTTGAAAAACTCTCTGTCGAAGATAAGTTCCCTATTCCTAAAATTGATGAGTTGCTCGATGAATTACATGGTGTAATTTTCTTTACCAAATAAGATCTCAGATCAGGGCATCAGCAAATTAGGAGTAGAGAGGAAGATACTACAAAGATAGCATTTCAAACACATGATGATCATTATGAATTTTTATCATGCCTTGCAATCTCATAAATACCCTAACCACATTTCATAATTTGATGAATTCTATAATCAAAGCATTCTTGCATAAATTTGTACAAGTATTCTTTTGATGACATACTTTTTTATGTGAAATCATCGGAGGAACATCTTCAACATGGGGAGTTAAAATTTCAATTATGAAACAACATCAAAATTTTGCAAAACTATAAGAGCAATTAGGATATAACGAACTATATAGGCTTGGTAGCCCTAGTTTGGGATTAAGGATATAACCCTCCATCATGTTATTAGGAAGTCTATATATAGGCAATAGTAAGTAGTTGTGGAATATCAAATTGTAAATTCTATTCATAGGAAGACTTGGAAGGTTGCCCCCTCAAAGTGGCTTTACTTATTATATATTTTGTTGTGCTCTTATTTTCGTCGTCAATTTGTGTATCTTCTGTCTTTTGTTGAATCTAAGTGCTAAATTTATTATTTTGGTATTGATCATCTCCATTAATTTTTTTAATAGATTGAAGAAGTACACAAATATGGCTCATGCAAGCAATAGCTGCTTACAAGCACTAATGATATCAATAATAAGCTCCTTACAAGCGCTAGTGAGACTAATGCTTTAGCTCCTTTCAAGCATTAACATTAAATAACAACTTAGATATCCATATTAGATGCCAACAATGGAAAACCAAGAGCCACAACTTAGAAATCCACATAACTTTTTCATCCATAGTAGAAGCCAACAATGTAAGACCAAGAGTCACAACTTAGAATTCCACATTAGATGTCCCTTTGAGGATTTGAACTTGGGTCTCCACAATGAGAACTCAATGTTTTAAGTTTAAACCAATTGAACTCAACCCCTTGGACTCTCCATTAATTAAAGTTTTATTTCTACTCTTGCAATAAGTAAATTCATTACAATTATCAAATCTTGCATTAGCCCTTTTGTTGTGATGGATTAAGACTTTGATTCTTCAAAGTAGATCCTTGCTACACAATTAGCTTCCTCTTAGGATTATCTAACCTAGCTGAATTGTAGGGACTGATGCTCTATATGAACACTCCAGTAACTAATAGTCTTTGCAAAGAAAAACAAGGCACTAGATCACTTAGAGACATCAAGTTTCCACAATACGTATTAATTATTATGAAATGGTTTATGGATTCAATTGTGTATAATATTTTTGCATCAACGTTTCGGATCACACTCCATGATCCATCATTTTTTCTCCTTATGATCTCTGCTCTCATCTTGATGATGGATCACAAAGTGTGATCCGAAACATCGATGCAAAAATATTATACACAATTGAATCTAGAAACCATTTCATAATAACTAGATCACTTGTTAAATTGGGAGTAGAATCTCCAAGCTATCCTTGCTACACAATTAACTTCCTCTTAGGATTATCTAGCCTAGCTAAATTGTAGGGACTAATGCTCTATAGGAACACTCCAATAACTAATAGTCTTTGCAAAGAAAGACAAGGCACTAGATCACTTGTCAAATTGGGAGTAGAATCTCCAAGCTATCTTTATTCCTAACCAACTTTAATAGCCCAACTTGTGCAAGTCAAAGGAAACGTGTTAAAAAAATTTCTTAAGTTTTAACACCACTATGAATTATTGCAAAAAGATTAGACAAATTTCTTTAAACCAAGGATTAACTAAATTAATGCATTTGATCTTCTCTTTGAAGTTTTTTGATATGAAGGCACAAACCACTCACCTGATTGTACAACAATATAGGAAGACATGCCTTACAAAAATAGTTCATTCTATAGAAACAGAAATCTTTACAAAATCGTGATGAATTGCAATTCATCATTTCCCTCCCCTATTCCCATTTTTTCTTTAAGAAACCATGACTTTTTTAATAGTTGTCAAACAATTTTTTGACTGATAAAATCACAATTTATCAACAAGAAATCAATCCCCCTTCTACATTTTTTCAATCATTTTTGTCTAAGTTTTTTCCTATTTCTATATGCATTTTTTAAAGCATTTTTGTTGGATTTGGGGGCAACCCGAAGCACTCCTATTTGATCGGATCCACTCACCACCATTAAATATGGCATCCAATCATTTGAGTCTCCAAGGAAAAGGCTTTTTTTAATAGATTTATTCATTTGAAAGTTGTTTTTTACACCCTAAACCCAAAAATAAAATTAGGGTGTATGGTTAGGGATAGGATTTCTTTAGTGCTTCAGTACACTACTATGCCCTAACCCTACCCTAAACCTTGAATCTATTCAAGGTTTGGGCTATTTGATAGAAGGTGTATGCTACTATGCTTCAACCTAACCCTAAACCCTAAAAAATTCAAGGTTTAAGGTTTGGGTTAGGGTTTTTAATACTTCGGTACACCCTAATCTTGACCCTAGACCCTAATTTTATAGAAACCCGAACTTTTAGGTTTTAGAATTACAATCAAAGTTAGGGTTTATTTATGCTTTTGTACACCCTAACCATAAACCATGAAATTTTTTTAAGTATTCAAGTTGGGATCAAATCATATTATGCATAAAAATAAAATTCCTAACCCTAAGCCTAAATGCTAAAACTTTTTCAAGGGTTTAGTGTTTAGATTAGGTTGTAGTGAGGCATAACAATAAGATCCCAAACCCTAACCCTAAAAGCTGAACCACTACAATTTAGGGTTAAGGTTAAGGCCTTTTATACTTCACTACAACTTATGGTTGTTTTTTTAATATCTAGGATGTGTGTAATTATTATTTTTATCATAAAATACTAATAGCATTTATAGGATATCTTATATATTATGTAATTTTGGTTCTTCAAACCCTCTACAATGCAGCAAACATAGCATTCAGCAACATTACCCTCTAGTATTCTAGGAAGTCATGCCCCGAGGATAATTTTCCCTGCAATTATGTTCTTTATATATTCTTCTCTCTTCCTCTCTCTCTTCTTCAAGTGATGTATCATTAATAGCTTAGATTCCCCATAAAAGGTGTAAAGTGGGGAGATACTACTCCAATATCTAGGCCTCAAACTGTAAACAGACCTAAGACCTTTCTAAACCATCTCTTTTGGTACCACTCTACTCCTTTGAACCACTCTACCCTCCTATACCACTCTACTTCCACATACCATGAGGTATCAAGAAAGGTTTGGTAAATCTAGATGTTTGGTATATTGAGAGGATTGATATTCTATACAATCACTCTTCCATGTACCTTCGGGTATATAGGGAGAAGTGGCATATTGGCCAATTTGGCATGTGAGATATGGGTATTACATTGAAAGGCAAGAATTATCCTCACCAAACGTTGAGCCAGAAAAAGACTATGAATGAGCCTGGTTGACAAAATTAAGTATGCTAACCTTTTGGAAAGGGAAAGAGTTATCGCATAGAAGTTGCCTTCCACTCTCAGAGCATGTTCTTCAAGCTATTTCTGTTTATTAAATTTCCATTCCCCAAGCTCCATTAAGATCCTTTCAACCATAGAGTGTTTTATGAGGAGCTTCCTATACCAATGTGTGGAAAATCAAAAAGAAGTTTGAGCTGGGGTAAAGTTCTATTTCCTGTCTATCTTGGTAGAACATGATTGAAATGCATAAATTGTCAAGAAAAATAATGATGAAGATCTAGCACTATCGCTGATGATTATAGGACCGTGGGTCCACAGCACATTATTTGTGAAGAAACCAGATGATTGCTGCATTAAGTATGATTCTGCTGTTGATGGCAACATTGTACAGCAGCGAGCTGCAACTGCTGATCTACTGGGCAGTGTACCTCCTTAAATTGGCTAATGAAATTAGCTGTCCAACTGAAAATGAAGAAATGACTGATGCTTGTTAATTATTAATTTCTAGGTTGATGAAATGAAGACCCTGAGTGGCCTCTTAAGACTTCAAGTGATATTTGAGAACTCTGCTAGTTATTTGTCAGTTGCATTTTTTGTTTCATCTAGACTTGATACTGTCATTAGCTAGCTGATACTACACTGGTTATTAGTAGTTTTGTAATGCTGGTGTTCTCCTGAGAGAGGATTCTCATAGGTTAACTCCTGACTCAATACCAGAAAAATACGTTATGCCAATTATTTAAAATACCAAAAACATAGCCACAATGATGGTATATACATTTCTGCACTTCCCTAGAAATTGTTAGGATCTCTAAAGTATTTCTATATAAAATCAGCCATAGAGGCAGAAATCTAAAATAAGTTATCTAAAAATTGACCTAATTATTCAGAATATCTTCCCCACATTTCTGTAAACTATTAACTATCTCCCCGAAAAAAATTAAATTTAAATTAGCAAGTACATTTCTGCACTTTATGTAAATTATTAATTTATTATCAATCTAAAAATTCAGCTTCAAAGAAATTTTGGAAACACAGAGTGACCCGGAAAAATATAGGAAGCAATTTGAAATACCTAACAATCAACCTTGTGACAATAATTCCATATACATTTCAACAATTTCTGGAAATCTCACTGTTCAAAAAATAAAAATAAAGCCAAAAAAAGGGACCATCTGAAATTAACTTTCCTCCATATAATCTACATTATGACCATAGTTCCACGGGGACGCGTCCCCCTTGAAAAAGTGGCTGTCTCGGAGACGGGGACGTCTCCAAGATGCAGGGACGTCAGGGAAACGTCCCCCCGCCGTCCCCCCGCCCCTCCACCATCCCCTGGGCGTTTCCTTGACAGGGAGTCTTCTTGGCGTCTCAGAGTCTCCTCGGAGTCTTATCCGCGTCTCCAAGTTTCCCGCATCCCCTAAGTCCCCTTATTAAAATAATGATTTTTTTTTTAAATTTTATGATTTTCATTTATCATAAGACATGAAATATTTTAAAATTTTAATATTATATTACTATAATTAAAATTTAAAATATAATATATTATTAATTATTAATTTATTATATGATTAAATTTTTATGACTTAAGTCTTAAGAGTTAAGACTAAATGAATTTAATGAAATTTCTTTTTCACCGAGCATTTTCATTTTTCATTTTGTGCGACTGTGTTGGCGAGTGGCGGGAGACTGAGAGTGAGAATCGGAGCCCTCTGAGAAGCAAGAACTGGTTATTCAACTGATTCAGCTTCAAGCAAATTTGACCAAGTAGGTTTCCGTTTTTATTTTTTTAATATTTTATTTGTTTTCATTGTGTAATGCGGAATGCCAGAGTCCAAACCCAACACACGGGAAGAGCATTAGAATTTAGAAATAATTTTAAAATTTAAATGTCTGGCCGTCTTTGCACCCGCAGTCACTGAGTTGTGTGGATTTTATTTTTTAAATGTCTGGCCGTCACGGGAACTCTAGAACAGATGCCTCAAAGAGGTGTCCGCTCATGGACTGCGACCAGTCCATGAGCGGACACCTCTTTGAGGCATCCGTTCCACATTTCTAATCTTTCCCGTGTGTCGGTTTGGACTTTGGCATTCCGCATTACACAATGAAAACAAATAAAATATTAAAAAAATATTTTAAAATTTAAATGTCTGGCCGTCTTTGCACCCGTAGTCACTGAGCTGTGTGGATTTTATTTTTTAAATGTCTGGCCGTCACGGAACTGTGGAACGGATGCCTCAAAGAGGTGTCCGCTCATGGACTGGTCGCAGTCCATGAGCAAACACCTCTTTGAGGCATCCGTTCCAGAGTTCCACGAAGCGGATGCCTCAAAGAGGTGTCCGCTCATGGGCTGTCATGGGGTGCGCCTAAATTTAAAACTAAAACTTAGTAAAATAAAAAAATTAAAATTTTTAATTTTTTTATAAATTTAATTTGATTACGGAACTATGGAACGGATGCCTCAAAAAGGTGTCTGCTCATGGACTGTCATGGGGTGCGCCTAAATTTAAAACTAAAACTTAGTAAAATAAAAAAATTAAAATTTTTAATTTTTTTATAAATTTAATTTGATTATGCGGCATGCCTCTTGGGCCCTGGCTCTTTGTGCTCTGCAAAATGTGGAAGCACAGGCAAGGAATGTGAACTGTTTACAGTTTGACAGAAAATGTGGAAGCACAGGCAAGGCATGTGAACTGTTTGACTGATTTTCTTGGGCCCTGGCTCTTTGTGCTCTGCAAAATGTGGAAGCACGGGCAAGGAATGTGAACTGTTTACAGTTTGACAGAAAATGTGGAAGCACAGGCAAGGCATGTGAACTGTTTGACTGATTTTTTCAGTCAAACAGTTCACATGCCTTGCCTGTGCTTCCACATTTTTTCATTTCTGTCAAACAGTTCACATGCCTTGCCTATGCTTCCACATTTTCATTTTAATTTCAGTCAAACAGTTCAATTCTGTGACTGTCAAACAGTTCACATGCTTTGCATGTGCTTCCACATTTTGCAAAACAAACAGTTCACATGCCTTGCCTGTGCTTCCACATTTTCATGCATTCAGCATTCTATCAAACAGTTCACATGCCTTGCCTGTGCTTCCACTTTATAGGTCTGATTTTTAAATTTTTTTTTTTTACATCGTAGGTCTATTAAGTTACAAGTATATTTTCATTTTGATTTTCATTGTTTCATGAAGGTTTGTGTGGTTTTGGAGGTCTTAATTTGGGCGGCGGCCGCCCGACCCGCCACAGAATCGACGAGGCGCCGAGCTGCCGGGACCCCGCGAGGGGGCATTGCTGACCTGGCCCCAGAGGGGGCCCTTGACCCCCAGCCCCTTGACCCCCGCAAGGGGCACTACCCCTTGACCCCACTAAGGGCGCTGTCCCTCAAACCCATTGGGGGCATTTCCCACAAACTCCCATTGAATTCATTTGATTTTCTAGGTACTCTCCACTAGTTACCTTCAATTTTACAAAAACGATTTGCTATTTTCATTTTGTTTCAGACTGTCAGTATCAGTGTATTGAGCATTCCCAAACCCATTAGGGGCATTGCCCACAAACTCCCATTGAATTCATTTGATTTTCTATGTACTCTCCACTAGTTACCTTCAATTTTACAAAAACAATTTGCTATTTTCATTTTGTTTTAGACTATCAGTATCAGTGTATTGAGCATTCCACATGAGGATGCGATTTTGTATCTAATTTTCTTTCAAATCAATCAAATATAACTAGACTCAGCTTGTTTCTTCTATGTACTCATTTTATTGACTCATTGGATGCATCTTATCATTGAATTTTGCAAAAAAAATGCGTTTATAATGAAGTTTAAGCAATTTTTTAAGTTGCCGAGTTTTTTGCCGAGTTTTTTCCGAGTTTTTGCCGAGTTTTTTCCGTACCGTATTTTATGGGCTTGGCGAGTTTTTGCAATTGGCGAGTTTTTCAACTATGGTTTCAATGTTCACTAGTTCAATGAAATCATTGCAATGTGTTTAAACTCTAAAATTTACTTATTCCTTAGGCTTTTACAGTTATACATCTTTTTATAACTAATTTTTCAAGTACTATATGTATTTCAGCGCACCGCCCCCCGTCGCCGTCCCCAAACTTAGAGCCCCCGCCCCCGCGCCCCCGAAACCCGTCCCCTGCGGTCCCCCCGTCCCCATCCCCGAAACTTGGTGGAACTATGATTATGACACTTCAACGCTAACCATAATAATAATAGAATCATAGATTAAAATGACTTTCTACATGCTAAACAGGATAAGCTCAAGCAGTATAAGCATCAAGCCTTTCATACAGGAGGCCAGGGTTTAGCCCCAATAAGCATGATAAAGTGTTGAAATATTGGTTAACTGTCGCATTCAACAAGTGGCAAGGGCAGCGAAGCCATCATAAAGTAGACAAAGGTTCAAACCCCCAAAGGCACTGTACAGTGTTGAAATTTGGTAAATTATTGCATCCAACAAGTTTAAGAGCATCAAGTCCCACGAGACACAATAGCATCCAACAAGTTATTAAACCGTCAAGGCGTTCATTAAAGAACCCCAAGTTTAAACACCAAGAAACATAATAAAGTGTTATATGAAAGGAGAAGAGGAAACACCACAAACTAAAACCAAAAAAACGTGGTTCTGTACATATCACAGTAACTTATTAACGACCTCTCAACTTTTTTAAAAAATTTGCCTCAGGATCATTAATTTAAGACGGCCTAGAAATTAGCTTAAAATAGTCATAATTCAAACTACTTTTCTACACTGTTCTACTTGCTATCAGCGATCCCAGGTTAAATAAAAAATTCAAATACTTAAAAACAAAAATCCTAATTAGAAATCAAAATTTATCGGATCCGAAATGCTGACCATGAAAAATTGATAAGCCACAAAATAAGAAAACGTGCCCCAAAAGTGCCCACAAACTTACTACTTCAAAACAATAATTGAAAATACCTTTCCTCCATGGTCCAAACGGGTGGACCTTTATTGGCAACAATCTCCTCGTCACTGACAACACCAACAACCAATTCATCGCCAAGGGCACGCGCCTGCCGGAGAGCATTGGCGTGGCCGTAGTGCATCAAATCGAAGCATCCGTCCATGTAAACCCTAACCTTCTTATTCTTCTTCTCTTCTTCGCCCTTCCTCTTAGGAAAAAGGCCAAACGACGAGGGCAGCATGGGCGGCAGAAGAGGTAAGAATGGCCCTAAATAGCCAGTAGAAAGCCCCAGCAAAGCTGCAGTGAGCATAAGTCCGCCCATCACACGGGACACAAAAAGGGCGTCCCAGATCCAGTAATTGTTGCCATTGCTATCCCATCCCATCGATGATCCCATCGCTAGGAAGGGAACTTTAATCTCAATTTTGAATCAGCAGAGCCACGCAATTCTTTTTCACCTCTTTTCCTTATTCTCTTTGCAGATCAAGATGATTTCGGTAAGTATGCACTGAGAGGCTATCTTTCTAAAGCGTCGGACAATATAAGCATTCCCTTTCGTGTCGGTCTTGCAGAACAGATTCGATTCGCTGATTTTTTCTTATGATTACGAAATCAATAAGAAAAGAACGTGTGTGCTTCCAGGGCTCTCTAGTGTTTCTCTTTGATTTGCAACGAAAATGAGTTGTTTTAGAGTTTATTTGAAGTCTGCCATTACTTACGTCGGCTATCCCAAGATAGAGGAAGATTCACCTGCCAATAACTCTAATCAGGGCTTAAATTTGACGGTGGACCTTGCCTGTCAAGTAATTTTTTGTGACAGTCATTTATTTGAAGTTGCCTTTCCTATTTTAAGAAAAAAATATGTAGATTGAAAAAACCTATATAAGAATAATTACATAGAAATTTTGACAGTTTAACTAAAATTTTGTCTTTCAAATAATACATTCTTCCTAAAATTTTAATTGTATTTTACAACTAAAATGACTAAATACGGCCATACGACCATCAAATTTAAGCCCTGAATCTAATTGTGGGCGAGGTGGAAAATATTACTTGCTGATGAGAGATTAAATCTTGACTTTGTCGTTTATCTCGTTTATCTCGGTAAGAACGGCGGTTGGTATTTTGACTGTTGGACACGTTTACGCGTCTTACATGCGTGTGGTAAAGATTTAACGCAGCTGTATCCACATTCTAGAACTTTCCATGCACAGGTTTTTTCCGGAGCCTTGTTTTTTTTTCCCTTCCTGTCTTTTTCTCCGCGGAGAATATGAGTGTTCGTGACTTGTTTAAGAAGGTCCGTGTGCCGACCCGGTTGCGTAGTCGGATGCATGCGATAATGATTTTGTCTCGGTTCCACGTGGACATCGAATTCTTCCGGAAGGTCATAGATTGTAGGTGTCGGACTGGGATTTGTGTTTGAATTTTTGCTTAGCCACCATAATTTGTATGAAAAAGTGGACCCACTTGGTTGTTCTAGGACTTTACTTGGACTGACATGGAAAGGTCAAAAAGTAATGTTGTGCACTTTTTTCAATATCTTGATGTCAGATATGTTTTTGCATTTGATGGATCATTAGATGTGATTTGAAATGTCAATATAAATAGTCTTGTAATTTTTATAGCTGGAACATTATATGTCATTTGAAATGTTAATGTAAATAATTTTGTATAATGGAATCTATAAAGGTTGATAATTATTTTTATGGATTACGGATAATTCATCTTGATTATTGTCGTCTATTACTAATGTACCCCTAAGTATGGTTCAACATCAATGTAAAGATGAAATCTAAAAGAACAATCCTTTTGGGGAGAGGACCAAGTTGTTGAGTATGTTCCAATAGTTGTGAGGGTGCTTGTCATAATTTGATCTATTAATAGAATATATGCACACTATTGTTTGAAAGTTAAATTATTTGGACTTAGGAAGGTGGAAAGGTAATGTTATGCACTTTTTCAATTAGAAATGTTCTTTTATCTATGGATTATTAAGTGTGATTTGAAATGTCAATATAAATAGTTTTGTACTTTTTTTAGATAGACATTAAATGTGATTTGAAATGTTAATATAAATTATTTTGCATAATGAATCTAAAAGTTAATAATTATTTTTATGGATTGTGGAAAACTCATCTTGATTATTGTCGATTTATTGCTAATGTATCACTAAGTATAGTTTGAGACATCAATGTAAAGATGAATCTAAAAGTCAACAATCTTCTAGGGGAGAGGATCAAGTTGTTGAGCATGTTTCAATAGTTGTGAGGGTGCTTGTCATAATGTGATCTATTAATTGAATATAAGCACACTATTGTTTGAACATTAATATATCAACAACTAATTATTTTTGTATTAATAAATGTCATGTAATTAACTATTTTAAATTTATTTTGCATATACCATAAATACATTAAAATCTATGCAACTATCCATTAATCAATACCCAGAGAATAAATATTTCAGATTCGTTGCATATTTCATAATGAATAAATCTTTTAACATCCACGAGGCTAAAAATAGTTTATGGGACAATCAGCCTTGTCATGTTTGTCTTCTACAATCCAATCATTTTTCTTATTCAAGGAGATGATGAGCACCCCCAACTTCTCAACAATCCCCTTGTTGAATAAATTTTACCAAAAAACAGTTCTCATGATATTGGCATGTTTGTCCTTGATGTCTTTAAAGACATCACTCTCCAAAATAAAGTATTTTTATGATTTCATTGCCCCAATAGTGCAAAAAATACACTCTTTTTTTTCAAGCTTTTGTAGGTCTTTTCCACTACCCCATTTTACATCGGAGTTTATGAGAGTTCTTAATTAAGCAATAAGAATCTTGGCTCTCCACGAAATACTACCTTTTATGTATGTTTTTTTGTTGATGATCACATATGGGGTTGAACTCCTCAAGATAGTATTTATTATTTCTCCCTAACACTTTACCCCATATACGCTTCGGGAACTTATCCATAACAAAAGTCTTTATCTATTTCTTATTCATGGGGCAAGCATTCAATTAAATATTTTATTTTTTTGTTTCATCTGCATCCTCTTTCTTTCACTCATGGTGTCAATCAAAAAACTTAGGGCATCTACCTACTTTCATTTGTTCAATTCTTTTAAAATATCTTATGAGACGCACCATATCAATTGATTCAATAGGAGTTACCCCTATTTCAATCAGCATAATCTCATAAAAAATTCAGCCTTTTATCTTGAACTTGCTTATGATCAAGCACTTTTGAATTTTCTCAATTTATTTTCACTTTGAGCCTAAGGTGTTGCTAGCCCACAATTTACACCCATAGAGCATTCAACATTCACTAGAAGCACTAAAATATAAATAATTTTTGTACAATAAAATATAAATGTTAATAACCATTTTATGGATTGTGGAAAATGTATCTTGTTATGATTAATGTTCTCTTATTGATGATGAATCACTTAGTATGATCTGAAACATCAAGGAAAAGATGAATCCAAAAGTCAACAATCATGTAGGGGAGAGGACCAAGCAGTTGAGCATGTCTCAATAGTTGTGAGGGTACTTGTCATAATTTGATCTATTAATAGAACATATGCACATTATTTTTTTAACACTAAAATATCAATATATATTTATTTTTGTGTTAATAAATACCATATAACTAATCATTTTAAATTTACTTTATATATATCATTGATACACTAAAATCTATGAAACTGTCCAATAGTCAATACCAAAAGAATAAACATTCCTTATTTATTACATACTCCATAATGAATGAATGAATGAATTTTAACACCCACGAGGCTAAAAATATCCTATCAAACAATCAATCTTGTCATTTTTGTCTTCTTCAATTCAATCTTTTTCTTATTCAAAGAGATGATGAGGGCTCCCAACCCCTCAACAGTCCCCTCATTAAATAAATTGTACCAAGTGTAATGCCCCGCCACGCAACCCTAGAGGAAGTTGCAATTCACTACTTAAACATACCAAATTTTTTTTTTTAAGTACAAATATCATGTAAGATGAATACACATTGCCAACAACCTCTAAGGCCACGAGACAGAGAATACTTTAAAACCCAACAACAATTAACATCAACTAAAACCAAAACATTAATCACTTACAGGATTAAGATTACATACAACCCATACTAGATAAATTACAACAAGGATAGTAAATACCTCAAAATTTCAATTAACAACATTTAAACAATATGATTACAACACTCATTCCCCGAATGAGGTAAATTCAATAATCATGATTACAATTTACAAATTCCACCTTGATAACAAATAAGGGGTAATAAAATACAATAAGAACTTGAGAGAACAAGGCATGAGAAGAAACTGATTCCCACGAGCTCTCCAATTGGAAATCACGACCACATGAACAAGAAGAAGCACCAACGGATTAAGATGCACGCCACCTGACCACGTGGAACCCAAAGGCCCCACTCCCTTCGTGCTAGGAGATAGTAACAAGGATTTCCTAGATAAGACCATCTACCACTAGACACAGGCTAACACAAAAACTGAACTGCAAACAAGAACACATACCACATCACTTAACATCATGGTTACAATGCTTCCAGAGTACAAAATCGAGTACAATCACTATACAAAATAAACCAACGGTACAACACCATACCAATTGCTATCATAGGAGGAGTGTCATCGCAAAGGTTGCATGGAATCTCCTGGCAAGTCTTCCTAGGTCCCGGCCCCCCTCTAGGGATATCCTGGAAACCTCAACAGACTCTCGGCCCCACATGCACACCAGAGCGGAATCGATTATCTCTCGTAAAGACAAGATAACGATCTTGCCATTCCAGGCCTTCCCAACTCATCTCAAGTCTCGTACAAGCCCTTGAGCTAATGAGCGAGGCTAAATTATCTTATTAATGTTCAAGCTACTCTATCCCTAGTATAAGTTATTTTAATTTTCACTTAGTTAACTGACTCTCACATGAGTTATCTTGCAACCACTTTGGGCCCGCCGCTCGTTGAAAGCCACTCCCCTATCGACAACACATAACTCAACCACATGCCAAGGGTAGACAATGCACTAACATTGATCACAAATAACCAAACACCTCAACAAGTAACACATCACTACAGATGTACAAAACTGAAACCAAAGTGTGCACTACCCAAGGCTAACACAAGGTTGACTAACATAATGATAACCCACATAACGAACTAAAAACAAGACTCAACCTTTAATCACAAGGTCACACAACCCGTACGAAGAACCAGGTTTCCACTTATACAAGTCTCATGCTCTACCCAAGAAAGACAATAACCAATCACAAGGGCAACAATCATCATCTCAATAAACACAACTGGAAGGCTTACATGATCAACAAGAAATGACTTAAAGTCAACAATCATATAATCACACGTTCTTTAAATGTCTAAAGATGTAATTTTGACAAACAAACTTTTCTCATAACACGGAAACCAAAGTACATAACAAAGGTTGACTCACGTATAACCACCCATACCAATAAATGAACCCATATCTAGAAGACTCAAAACATTCACTCTCATTCCACAACATCGAAGGCAAACAATTAAACACTGAAAACATTTCAGACAAATAGGTAAGCTAATGTTCAGATTTCCTAAATCCAGTCAAACACAAATTTCATGACTTGCATTTATCCAATCAATTGATCCCATTTCTTTTCACGACATTGAAATATTTAAAGAACAGATCATTTACTCTAAATTTCATAACCATATTCATAATCAAAATAATTTAATAATGCAGCTATTTGGTTAAAATTTAAATCAACCGTTCTCTCTAAGTTTCATGATCACATAATTTAGATAAATCACTTGATTAATAAATCATTTAGCTTAATTAATAAGTTCATCATTTACTCTCAGTTCCACAATCATATTTTATAATTAAACATCTTGAAAAATGAACATTTAGATTAAATAATTCAGTCTTGATTTCAACTTAGCATTAAATAAATCAACTAAATCTTATCTCTACTTGAATTCAATTATATTCCAAAACGAATATACCTAATAGTGAGTTAAGCATGTTGACCACTTAAGGAGTTTAAACCAATAATTATATTTTGTTTCTCAATCACATATCTTAATAAAATCAACCTTTGAAGTATAATCATTTGATTATTTAAAATCTCCTTTTTTTCCAATACATCATTTGACTATTAATAAATTAAACATTCTAAATAATTCTTCTGAATATAGAATCTACTTTTGCTTCGATTATGTAACAATTTCATCCTAAGATGATTTATATTTTAAATTTGTCTGTTTAATTTCATTTGCCTGAGTTATCCATAATAATCAAAATCAAATTATAAATAAATCAAACTTTTGACAAATAAAGTCCTTTGATTAAAATAAATCCTTCGTTGACCCTAAGTTCTTCCGTTATGTTCCATAATCAAAATTTAATGATTAAAACCATCTGATAGAACTAAATCATCCATTATCTCTAAGTTTCACTATTATGTTCAACATCAAGATATTTTAATAAATAACATTTAAATTAAATCATTTAATCCATATTTCATCATAGACTAAATAAATTGATCAAAGTCAATATTTTAAGTAAAACGTTTGATCACACGTCATTTACGTTTCGACTATAACAATGAAATCCACATCTTAACCCCTTATAATAGATAATTAATTTAACATTTAAATATGCGCCACTAAAATGTCAATTTATACCCCAAAGTTTTTCAAATAATTATACTAGATAACAAAATCAAATCTTAATAAGAAAGTATTTATATATTTTCCATCTATGAAAATAATATAACCCTTTTTTATACATATTTTCTAATTTCAAATTTACCCTTAAAAAAAATATATATATATATATTATATTTTATATAATATATAATATTAAATATTATATATATTATATAAAATAATATTAAAATTAAAAGTAATTTCAAGGAAATGGGCAAAATGTCACGTGCAAAGCACACAAGGCGGCGATGGCTGTGTGTTCCCACACAGCGAAACGCCTCGGCCGTAGCGGCGGTGGTGGGGGTTGGTATCCCCACCCCACAAAAAAAATTACATTTTAATTTTTTTTTATATATATATATATTTTTTAATACACAAATTTCATTTCCCCCTATTCTGGTAAAAACCAGAATGAGAAATTTTAACAGGGGAAGAAAACAAGCATTTTCCTTTGAATAGGGAAATTTTCAATAAATATTTCTAGTTTAAATTGAGAAACAAGCAATATATTATGCAAAACTCAAACAAATTTATCCAAACAACAAGAGGGTTTAAAGATTTAATTTGAAGAGGAGTTTTCTTTTGGGTTTTCATTTCCAAATCTCAACCATTTTGCAAGTTTTTAAAGAAACAACTCATGGGTTTTATTGGATTCAATCAACCTTTCAAAGATTTCTCACACAATCAACAAGATTTTCAAACATGCATTACAAAGATTAAACTATTTTGAAAATGAACAAAACAAGAACAAAGAGGAACCTGGTTTCTTCCTCCAAAACTTGAAGCCTTCAAACATGGAGTTTTCCAATTCCTCCATTGAATCCATCCCAAGCAAAAGTCTCCACCTCCTTCACAAATCCAAGTAAAACCACCAACAAACTCTCCATCCAAGTTGAAAACCCATCCCCCCCAAAATGAACAAAAATCTCCTAAAAATAGAGTTTCCCCCAAATTATTCACAAATTGAAATTGAAATTAAATTTCAATTTTCAAATTTAAAAAAAAACAAATATTTTTTACCAAAAAAGTCAACTATTTCAAAAAATATCTTTTCTACAAAGTCATTGCATTTTGAAACATTTGAACTTTAAATAACTTAAAACAAAATTCTATTTTCCAAATAGAATGCAATACCTTTTAATTTTTAATTTTTCTTTTTTCTTTTCAATAAAAGAATTTAAAACTTTTAACACTTTTAATTCGAAAGAAATAACTTAATCAATTCACACAATTAATTTAATTAATCAATAAAATAAATCTAATCCAAGATTAGATTATTCTATTAATTAAATTAAATTAATTAATAAAGTAAATAACATTCCTAGCATTACAACCAATTACATTTAAGCCATAGATTAACAACACAAGCCATTATAACTTGAATTTAATTAAAGACCAAGGTGATCTGGGCAACATGAAACAACCAAACCCGACGACACACGGTGACTAGGGTAACGACTTGACACAGAAAACCTAGCTACTATCTTCCAATTAATTTTGGTTGGTCAATGGACACGCTCAAACCTGGAAACTAGGTGGAGTCGATGTCATGTACCTGCCAACTTGCAACAAAGAGCATGTCGAACGTGCATATATACATAATATGATCAATCACACCGTGAAGAGGAAATCTTAGAATCGTAGGGCACTCGCAAGCGAGTGATACAATCTCGTCCCCTTCACCAATACAATATCACTAACTAATGCATCTAACATCAATAACATGATCAACAGCATAAAACATCGTTAAATCAAATATCTTCTAAGTTAATCCAAAACATGCCATAAGGGTAACATCAGGATAACATCCACATTGTATAACAATTGCAATCAAAAGCAACCTAGTTCCAAAGTCAAAGCATAATCAGACACAATCATAATAGGGAAGAACAATGCTGATCAAAGAGCCAAAACGGAGGGGTGTTACACCAAGAAACAGTTATATAGTGTATGTTTGTCCCTAATGTCTTTGAAGGCATCACACTCCAACATAAAGTGTTTTTTTAATTCCACTATCCCAATAATGCAAAAATTACACGCCATTTCTTCCCAAGATTCTTTAAGCCTCTTATATCGCCCCATTTCACATTGGAGTTTATGAGAGTTAGTTCTTAGTTAAGCAATAAGAATCTTGGATCTTCATAAAATACCAACTGCTATGTAAATTTTTTGTTGATGATCACATGTGGAGTTGAACTTTTCAAGATAGTATTTCTTCTTTCTCCCTACAAATTTACCCCATATACGCTTGCGAAACTTTTCCATAACAAAATCCTTTATCTCTTTGTTATTATTAGGGCCAGCATTCAAGTAATATTTCATTTTTTGTTTTCCTTCATCCATATACTTTCTTTCGCTCATGTGTGATTGAAAACAACCTCAATTCATCTACTTACTCCTATTTGTTTGGTTTTTTTAAAATATCTTATGAGATGCACCATAACAATTGCTTCAATAGGAGTCGCCCCTATTTCACTCAACGTAGTCTCATAAGGAACTGATCCTTTTATTTTGAACTTTCTTGTGATCAAATGCTTTTGAATTTTCTCAATTTTTTCCACTTTCAATCTAAGGTGTTTCTAGCCCATAATTCACACCCATATAATTATAATTATAGCATTCACACAATAGTGGGTTACACTTTTTGGCCAAACTTGACATTGAACTGAACTTTTGTAACTAAATCTTCACTTTTAGACACCTATAGCTGCTAAACCATGAGGAATTTGAAGATGGTGCAAACTAGTGATTTGTGACATTTTGTCTACAGATTCTAAATATATTTAAAAAAAAAAATTGGAATCAAATTACATTTCTTTTTCCATCTCCTTCGATAACTAGTTTTTAACAGTAAACAACATTTTTAAAGAGTGATGTTTACTATATAACACAACTTTTTTTGTATGAAGGATAAAATTATTTCTTTTTTTTTTAATTTAGATTTGTAACTACAATATCTAGCTCCTTTGTTTGGTTTCATGGTGTTTTATTGAATATTTTTTTCTTAGTTAAGTTTTGAAGTCAAACCAATTACAATTTAGACATAGGTTTACTGTATAACACAACTTTTTTTGTATGCATCAAAATTCAAATTTTTTTGTTCGATCAAGGACATCAATACCAAGAGCATAAATATTTTTCCAATTTTTTTTTTGGTAATCTACTATTTTTACTCATGTGCAGAACAAAGCTTGATTTTTGGTGAAAAACCTACATTCGCAATAAATAAAAAATAAATACAATAATCAAATTAAATATATTTAAAATTATACTTTTTGGGAAGCTTATAATAAGAACTACATACTTACAAAGTATAAATTTTAAATGAATTCATTTGATCCCCAAAAAGGTAAATCAAAAGTGGTTTTCCATCAGCATTTTGATAGGTGTAGAGGAGACTCCATTATAGGTATGGTTTAAAACTAACGAGCTTCTATCCAAGGGGTTTGATCTAAGGGAGTTTGATCAAACCCTCTTCAATTAAATTCTTTTAAATGGAACCTTTCAAGGCTTAAATCATTATATTTTCTAAAAATATGTGATTTCAGCAAAAATTAGGATGTCCCAGAAAGTGTCACCCATTTTTGTGGCAACACCATGCTAGAAGCATTAAAATCCCAAAAATAATAGTAGTTAGGACATCACTTGATAATTAATTAATCATGATTAAGCCCTTATTACTTTATTCACTTAAGCTAAACGTATGAGTTTTTTTCATTATTACTTTGGGCTAAATATAGGTTAAGTTGTCTAATTGCATGAGATTATGACACTTGTCACAATCTAATCAAATCCTCATCTAGGGCTTTATTTTTTTCCTTTTATAAGGATTGATAATTTATTGTAATCATTTAATCCATGTAATTTGTATTTATTATTCAATACAGAGGGCATATCAAATGCTTTTGTGGATTAATCTTTATCTCTTGGTTGCATAGCAAATTAGTTGCTTTAATCTCTCGTTTGTGATGGGTGTTTTGGTTGTAGGTGATTTTGGGAGTTGTAGGGTTATCTATCATCTCCAACATGGTATCAAAGCACCAGATCTATGACTTTATGTTCAAATTTTGAGAGATTCAACCCTGAGAGAAAAATTAGCTCATCCTAGAGTGAAACAGGCATCACCATTGAGTCTAGAACAACTAAAAACACTAAGATCGCTTGTCATTTTGTCAAAATTGGAGCAATTGAAAAAAAAAATCAACTTTTATCAACAAGACCCTCCATACAAAAATTTGTATGGATCTGTATCGCCCTACTACATATAATTATGTGCCAGATAGTCAACACATCTAGGCAATCACATAAATTTTGGTTTTATTTTTTTTCAAAAACTAAAAAAAATATTAGGTTTTCAAAGTGTTTTTGGAAACTTTAAAAGAAAAAAAGGGGCCTATGTAGCCCTATTGCACGTACAATGGTAGCACCAGCTACCTATACTGCCACCCACGATGGGCCCCACCATTCCCCTCAACGGTTATCTCCAACCACTGGTGGTGATCATATAGTTTTCGAGCAACATTTTGCCCATCTTGAAAATTCCTCTAGCCACCAAAAAAAACATGGCGATAGAGGATCTTGAAGGCATATATCGAAAAATCGTAGTTTCACAACAATCGAATAAAAATTTTGGCGACTAAAAACCCAGTGCATATTCTAGCAGGGTACTAGAATATTCCAGCACGAGAAAACTTTTTAGGCAACCAGAATTTTTCTCCAATGATAGAATATTCAAGGAATATTCATGCTAATGTTAGTCGTATAATAGGCCCCTTGCCCCCTCCTAGTCCCCATTTTCCCTAAAGGAGCATTTTTTCTTTTTGGCATAACTTGGGCATGTACAGTTTTGAAATTGGGTAAACGATATATCGTCAAAAAACCAATTATGAGCACTTTCCAATGGTGTAGGTATCATCATCAGATTTTGTTGTTGGATTATTTTATTCTCAAACAAAGTCAGATCTTCATTTTTTTTCTTTCGAGCTAATAACTTTTCACTATAATCTTCAATTTTTATGATTCTAGTGGCGTTGGAAAGGTATTTTAGAGCTCTTCAAATCCATTCATGTATTTTTTCTAGAATCTTTTCGAGGTACATTTTAATCATTTTTTATGATTTTACATTTCTATCAATTACTTGAACATCTTGGCACTTGGAAAGGATTTTTTGCATGAGATGACTTCATTTGATCTACTTTGTATGTACTAATGATATTACTCTTTTATTTTATCATTTGAGGAGGTATCATGGGTTTTTTTATTCATCTTTTTATGGTCATCTTGGAAAAGGATAACTATGATTCTTGGTGAAATGGCATCCTAACACATCTCAGGTGGCTTGATCTTTTACCTTATCTATATGGACTCATTCCTACACCAAACACACCAAGGATAATTTAGCATGGGGTATTATTAGTGATCATGTTGTAGGAGTGATTTGTTCTAGAGTTGATCATGACACTATGTGTGTTGTATGGGACATTGATTGTCCCCACACACTTTGGGCTTGACTTTGGGAGATCCATGGAAACCCTCATATCTCTCCATGCTCAAAGGATCCTACTACAAACTTTCCCATTCCTCTTGCAGATGCAGATTACCTACCTTTTGGTGATGATAATTTAGAGGAGCTTGAGTATATCATAGGTCTTGCATGCTCCAGTGGTTCAAAGACTTGTCTTCATGTTCCCACTCTTCAAATTGAGACTACATCGCCATATTTTTTTGTTCTTGATCAGCTTGGCATCACCACATCTTTGGCCTCTATTGGTTCAATACAACAAGACACACATCATCTCTCAAACACAACTACTTGGGATTTGTATCTTACAGAGATATCATCCTTGTTTGTAGATCCCTATAATGCAAATTTGGAGGATTACTTTAAGGACATTCATCTCCTCTTTGTTGGAAACCACATCATCATTGTTGGCCCATCATCTTCATCACCTTTGCATCTTGTTCTCCATCAAGAAAAACTATCCAATCCTAGGGTGAAAGGGGCATGGGTACCTAAATAGGCCTTGTAGTCAAGACCCATCCATGCATCCATCATTGGCATTTTTTCATCAAGTTGTTTAGTTTCTCCCTAAGTTGATCTTAAAGGGTTGTGTTGGATTAATTGGGTCATCACTTGATAATTAATTAATTATTAAGTTCATTATTACTTTATTCACTTGATTAATGTGATTGGTTGAAAAATGGATATCTAGAAATATCACTCTTTCTCCAAACAAATCACTCAAGGATGTCCTAGGAGTCCCAATTGGATTGACTAACAACCTCACATGGTGAGTCAATTCACAATGAGGAGGACCTAGAAGGGGGATTTTCAGCTTTAAAGGGGTTTACCACCAAGTATAAACTTGGAAAAGAAAATGTTGGAAAACACAATGTGATATGCAAAATGACCTAGAAAGATAAACAAAATGACATAAAATTATGAATCTGGAAATGTGCACCTAGGAAGTTTGGAGATGTCATGAGGATTTTGGAAATGTAAAGAAGCTTCCAAAAAGTGCTATGGAGGACTAAGATGCCCAAGATGGCATATTAATATCATTGTTGTTTTTTCGGGGTAGATGCGGATTCTTCGGATGTCGAAACTGGATTTGAAGGAATCTCTAAAAAATATGCTTGGGAGGACTAAGACACCCAAGGTGGAATATTAGTCTCATTCTAAATTTCTGCAAACTCTGAATGTGATCCTAAGCTTCAAGGTTTGTACTTGCTTCCTTTTCGATCTTAGGTTCTAAGACTTTTGGATTCAGCCTATAGGTGAGTTTCCATGAAGATGACAACTTTGTAATGCAACTTTTACAACTTTGCACTCCAAGTGATCTTCAAGACTTCAACCTAAATCTACAATCATAGATATGCAAGATGGGAAAAACTTGTTGTTTGTTAGTGAATGGGGGTTTGTCTTGGTCAAACCCCTTGTTGGTAATTAAACCTTGAAATGAAATAGAAATAATGAAGGAAATGGTGAATGAACAACATGCAATGCTACAACTCACCAAACCCTTGTAAAGTCTGCAAACTTGTGTGAAATGGTTGCAATGGATATGGATCTTGAACCAAAGGAATGATCTTGAATCACTTTGCTTGAATCAAAACCCTACATCACAAATGTTACCACAACAACACACATGATGCAAAAAATTCTTTGATATGATGCTTGAATCTTGATAATGGCTCCAAATGCTTGGTAGAAATAATCTTGAATGCTCTTCTGAACTCAATTATGCTATGATGAATGCTCTCACAAAAGACTTGGGTTGAAATAAATGAATGAATGAACCTTGTATTTATACTTATCTATGCTCAATATCCCGAAATTACATCACACCAAGCCGACATATGAATTCATTAAATAAAGGAGGCTAAATCTCGCCAGAATTTGAAATTAAATCCTGAAAATGACTCAAAGAGGACTAAGACACCCTAGGTGGCATCTTAGTCCCAAGCCATGAAACTTGGGGCATAGACACCAAAAAGGGGCCCAATCAAGATACCTCAAAATTAGGGCCCTGAGACCTTTGGGGGACAAAGACGCCCTAGGTGGCATTTTAGTCCCGACTCAAAAATCAAGGACACACAGATGGAGTCATTAAATTATCATTTATGCATTTGAGAATGTCGGGATTAACAAAAAAAGATATAATTCATAGGGCTTGTGGATGCAAAATAGGACCAATTAAGCCATAAAGAAGCATAAATAAAGCAAGGCGGGCCCAAGCAAGTGTGAAAATGCAGCAGTATGCATTTTACTACACTACATAATGATATCACATTTCCACAATCCATATTGATTCTTGCTAGGAGTGTTTTTTTATTATTAGATTGGACTAGATATAGGTTAAGTTGTCTCATTGCATGAGATTCGGACACTTGTCACAATCTAATCAAATCCTCGCCTAGGGTTTTCTTTTTTCCTTTGATAAGGATTTGATCATTCATTGTAATCATTTTGTTGCAAGGTCTACACCCTTGGTCTCCTTGTGTTGTGTAGTGCAACACTCAAGTTTATGGTATGGCTTAATTACCTCTCGTGGATTCATTAACTCTAGCAAATGTATTGAGCATTAACAGGTTGATCTTTTGGTGCAATGATAACCATCTATGCAACAATTGGTATAAGAGCCTGGGTCACAGGTTCGAACCCCTCGCTTACGTCGGGGGGATTGTTGCAAGGTATGCACCCCTTGGTCTCCTTGTGTTGTGCAGCGTAGCATTCGGGTTCATGACATGGATTAATCATCTCTCATGGGTTCATTAACTCTAGCAGTTGCATTGGGCATTAACAAGTTGATCTTTTGGTGCAACGACAACCGTCTATACAACACATTTAATCGACATAATCTGGGTATTCATTAGTCAATGCATAAAGCATATCAGATGCTTGTGTGGATCAATCATTTCTCTCTTGGTTGCATAGCAACAATTTCTTTGATCTCTCATTTGTGATAGGTGTTTTAGCTACAGGTGATTATTGAGAATTGTGGGTTTAACTATCAACTCCAACACTCTCTACATCTATTTTGAAGATCGTATAAAGATCTCCAACATCCCAAAGTTCTCTTCTTTATATAACTCTCCCAACTAAGCTTGTTGTTGAAGTCAAACTTTAGGTATTTGTACTCAGTTAATAATTCAAGAGTGTTGCCTTTGAAGTAGAACTTTGTTGGTTCTATTTTTTGTTGCTAGAGAAAATCATGATTCTAGTCTTTTTGGAATGAAACAAAATACAATGTTATTCATAACAACTACAATTAATTTATGAAAATATAACAAAACTAATATAAAATATTATAGTATAGTTTTTACAATCTTACAAGTAATTTTTTCAAACACATCTAAAAATTGTCAAATTATTATATTATTGTTATTTAATAGATAGCATACAAGTGTTCAACTATCATTTTTAGTAATTAAATATGTTCCCAACTTGACATAAATAAAAAATATTATTTCTCATATTAATCCCATCTCTCATAAATATTAAGTAGTAAATGTCCAAATTGGAGACTTCAACCACCAAATATTCAATACCGATAAAATAAATATGCAAGTGTGAAGCACACCATTTGAATCAAATCAACCAATTAACACACCAAATTTTAAAATAACCTCTACCAATCCACACCATCACCTCTTATCCAATTAAAATCTATGGTTTTAAATCCATAGATCAAACATTTTCAAAGATTAAGAGAGAAAAAAGATAAAATTAACCTATGGTACCAGTAATCCATTTGCAATCTCTCTGCACACAATCAAAACTATAAAGAATACCAAATATGAGATTCCTGTGTTTTTCAATATTTACATTTTAACTATAGAGATTATCAGACTACACAAAAGAAATTAGACTGCATAAAATATCATATTATTTTGTACTTTTTCTCTAGGTATATTTTTTTTTCTTCATTATATTTCAACACAAGCTAGAAATTTTAAAATGACATTTTATTCTAAATAGGGAGAATAATACACCTATGTCATCACATCAATTTTCATACAAATTATAAACTGAACATACCCAATTTTTATTTCTAAGCACTTGATAGAATTTTTTAAGGAATTCTTCCCATTGGCTAAGTGTGTTAACTATTTAACAAAATGTCTTAATGAACTATGGTCTTAGGGACTATTTGAACACTAAAAATGTAGAATTTTCTAAAATATCTACATGAAATACCAATATCAATTGAGTTATGCATTTCAAGCAGTTGCATGCTTTAAACCTGTTAGATGAATTGAAAAACATAAAAATAAAAGCAAAAGAGAGAACACATGAAATTGGTTGAATTGGCATGTTGATTAGTCCAAACAAGAGATGTGCATATAGAAAAGAGAGGAGAAACTTCCAACATGATTAGTGGAGAAGACTAGGTAGTCGAATCCCACTAACAAAGAGTGGTGGAAAGTTAACTTCTTCAAATCTTGCAAGATGTGGCAACTTAACTAGCTCTAACTAAGACACCTAACTAAAATTAACACCATGTGTATAACCATATTCTATAATGCATGTATACACTAACACCCCATTTTAAGCATAGCTTAGGTGGAAAAAATAAAATTGGGTCTCGATAACTAGGCCTAATGAGGTACCCAAATACAATGCAATCTCTCATAAAGTGGAGAAAGGGAGAAAACCTAGTAAAAAAATCTCCCCAAAAAAGAGAAAATAAATATGCTCTCTAAAGAATGAGAGCAACAAACCCATGTGAGGAAAAATTTCCCCCATAAGAGAGAATAAGAGAGACCATGCAACCCCCATCAATGTAGAATATCTTGTGGTAGATGCCTAACAATGAATGTTGAAAATGATCCAAGCTCGTTGAACAACATTTCTCTCCTTAAGAAGAAATAGAACCATGGAAGTATGCAAGTTGTCTTCCAATTCCTAAAAGGAATATGAAGGAAGAAAACTCAAGTTGAATGAAGTCTTTGAACTCTTCTCAAGTGTCCCACTGTTAATGTTGAAAGATGCCACAATCAAATAAAGAATTATAGGCTGCACTAATGAAGGTGACAATCCAAAACCTAATAGAAACTAATGTATAACACAATCCACGCATAATGATGATCCTTCCAAATTTTTCTCGAAGGTCACCATACAAATACCAAACTATGAAAAAAGAAGATATAAATAAAGAACAAGAGGGTCTAAATATTACCTCACAACATATAAATAATATGATGCAACTCCATAGGAGCTAACATCAAAGAGAATATGAATATCCTTAATAGTTTCCTTTAATTTTTGCAAGATAGGACTCACAAAAAAAACCTACAATATCTGTCAAGTACCATCCCAAGTAGTTATATGTAGAAGATGATGAATAGCATGCTACACTAAATCATTAGAAGCTCTTGAAGAAGACGCTAAACTTAGTAGATGGAGGAGATGGAAGCTCAACATGAACTAATGTGAATTGAAGTACATAAAGATTCAAATGACCAAAATTCTCCTTGAGTATCTAATACTCAAGATGCATGAGAGTGTAAACCATTCAATGCTACCGTAAGATCATCGGTAGAAAAATATAAGAATGAATACAAACAAGATGTATGATCAATTTTCACAATTACCATAAGCTCTCTACTCTGCAAGTCTCTAATAAACACTAAATCAGGTGTGAACTCAACAATTTTATCTTACCTACTATGTGTAATCTTATAGACTGATAGGTAATTAGGTGATTAATTGAAAAGAAGGTACACTTAGAAAATTTGAATGTTCCACCATTAACTTCAAGAAAACCTCTCTTTGCAACTGATATTGAAATATTGTCACCCAAAGTGATAGAAGACATACTATGAGGCTCTAAGGAAGAAAAATTGACCTATGAAGAACTCATGTGGTACAAGGTGCCTAATTCAATGATCTAAGATGGAGTTAATGATTATGCAGTGGCAAGAAAAGCCTTGCCCTTAATTTTTCTTTACCTTTGTCCTTTTCCTTAGTAAATTCTTGAGTTGATGGGGATTCTTTGATAGATACAAGAAACCATATGTTGTTCTTCTCAAGAAGATGTGTGAGGTGGCCAATCTGCTTCTTCATACATTTGTGCTCATCATGCCCAATTTTTTTGCAATAAAAACACTTGAACTTTTTCTTTCTTAGGTTTGCCTTGGTTAGAAGAATTTGCAATGTTGGTTTTGGAAGATTCTAATTTTTGTTCTTTCTTGGTCTTCTCATCCTTCTAAGTGTATTGTTTCTCCCCTTTGTTGTTTGAAGCTTGTTATTTCTCATTCCCAAAAAAAAGTGCTTGTGGTTTTGGAGACTTTAATGCACCCATCTGTATTAATTTATCTTGCTCCCTAGTCAAATCAGTAATGAAGTTATCTAAAGAAGGCATACTCCAAGTGGTTCCAAGAGCCCTTTGGTGAAGTATACGGTAGATACAAACATAGAATATTCAAGACCTATTTTGGAGAGAATAGAAAGAACAGGTTGATCATCCTTTTTCTGTATTCCACAATTCAATTAACTACAATTTTAATAATTTGAACTTGGTGAAGAAGACCTCTAGAGTGTTAAAGGAACTTGGACTCAAACTTATGAGCTTATTTTCAAACTCATGGCCTTTCATTTCAAGTAGCTCCCCAATTTTTTTCTAATGCAATTCGAAATTAATTGGGTGTTTTCAAGGACTCTACATGAAAGAGAATTTCAAGAGATACATTCAGACATAAAAATCCAAAGGCTTGATCACACTTACTAAACAAATTTTTTTAGCTTCCTCAACAAGTTCTTTCTCAATGCCCATTGTTACCCTACACGACCCTTTATTCATTAGGACAAGTTATAGTTTTATTTTCTAATCATGATAGTTAAAGGGTGTTAATGGCTTGATGATTTGATTTGAATCCATGGTAGAAACTAAATTGTTGTAGAAATAAAAGTGCAAAAATAAATAAATAGAAGGAAAGTAGGAAGTGTTCAAGACACAACACATAACACCCCCTTTATTCAATATTAGATCCCCCCATATTTAGACACTTTATATGATTAGTGCATAGACAAGTCCAATTAAAATGAAAAATATCACTTTATAATTTTAGTGTAATAATGTTCCCAATAGATTAGGCACAAAAAATATTAACTTTTAAAAATTGGCACTCAATTTTGAGTTTCCCATCAAAAGTTACAATAGTTTTACTACTTTTCCTATATTGCAAAATAAAATAAAATCCTTTGAAAAAATCAAAATTGGAAGGATGGAGAGGGGGTTGAACTTAAGCCCTCACTCATAGGAATAATGGATTTTTAACCCTCATGTGACCACACCATGTGAACAAGTGCTAAAAGTTTTGGTGTCTTAATAAATACGAATAGAAGGAGGTTTTCATAGATCCACAACCTCACACACGTATGTCTCTACCAATGTATAAAACATTGACAAACACAGTAACCAACTACATGCATCATATTTTCAACAAAATACCTCATAAGAAATAAATCAAACTAGCACCCAATTACCTATTTGTTTTGATACCATGCAAAGTTTGACAAAATATTTGCCCAAAATGCCAATACCAATCTAGTTGTGCATGTTGAGTAGTTGCATGCTCTGAACCTACAAGATGAATTGAAAAACACAAAAATGAAAGAAAAAGAGAGAACACACAAAATTGGTTTAATCAACATGTTGATAAAGCCAAACAAGAGAGATGTACATATATTAAAGAGATGATCAACCACTAGCATGATTAATGGAGAAGAGTAGGCAATCAAATCTCACTAAAAAAGAGTGGTACCAAGTTAACTTCCTCAAAACTCACAAGATGTGGTGAGTTAACTAGCTCTAAGGAAAAATGGCGTTCCCGTGTCTGTGCGAGCCGAGCTAGGGCGCCCGTGCCCTAGCTCTTTCTTCTGATCTGTGTGTTGTGCGCTGTGGGGGGGATCTCTTCGTCTATTGGGGTGCCTTGTTGGTCGCTGTCTAGTCTTGTTGCGGCCTCCAGGGTGGGCAGTGGGGCCTTTTGTGGCGCTATCTTCTGTGTGTGGGGCATTTTCTGCCGTGTGGAGTGCTGTTCGGATCTGGGGGCTGCGGTGGGGTGGACTGGGAGTATCTTGTCGCCCGCCTTTGCTCGGCCTGGTTTGCGGATTTGGGCTTAGGGTGTCGTGGGGTGTGGGTGCCGGGGGTTTGTTTTTGTGGTGGTTTTTGGTGGTGCTGTGGGAGTTTAGCTTGTGTGTGGTTCTTTGTTGGTGGGGGGTGTGGGGTTCCCGCCTTAGGGTGGGGCTTTTTTGATCTTTTGTCTGGTTGGGGTTTGGGTGTGGTGCGTTATTTCTGATCTTTTCCTCAATGGAGCATGGGGAGCCGTCGGGGTTTGGAGCCAAGTTGAATTTTTGAAATGCTTTTGGCTCGAAACCTTTGCCTCATGGGTCACGGCTTTTCGATAATAATTTATTCTCTCAGACCTTGGAAAAGAATGAGACGGGACCAACAGGTGGGTTTCATTTTTTGAAGATTAATGGTTGCCTAGAAAGGTGCAAGGAGAGGCCAAATGTTGTGATCCCGATGGAGATGCTCGCGGATGATATTGAGTACTACTCACGTCACTCGTTGTATTGTAAATTTTTGGGATTGAAGATTTCGCTACAATTTTTGGAGGCCTGGGCCCAGAGAACTTGGATGCCGGAGGGAGAGATGGAGATTAAGCTCCTAGCAAATAACTATTTTATGGTTTCATTTGACTGCATGGCAGATAGGATTAGGGTTTTTGAAGGAGGTCCTTATTTTTACAATCAGGTGGGCCTGTTTATCAAGCCGTGGCATGCGGGCTTCAACCCGGCTGAGGAGATTCCAAGTCGGGTCCCAGTTTGGGTTCGATTGCCGAGGCTCCCGGTTGAGTGCTGGCGTGAGGATGTTCTGCATTTACTCGCTTCAATGCTTGGAAAACCTGTAGGCTCTTCACAGCAGACACAGTTCAAAAAGGTAATGACTTTTGCTCGATTCTGTGTGGAAATTGATTTAAGCAAACCATTGCCAGACTCTCTGGAAGTGAGTGCAGGATCTTATTCATGGGTTCAACAGCTCGATTATGAGACCTTACCTTTTAGGTGTCGTCTGTGTCATGAGTACGGCCACTTACTACGGAGATGCCCGAGGGCCAAGCCTTTGGAGACTAATTCTTCACAACCCTCCAATGGTCAGCCTAGGGTGGACAAGGGCAAGGGCCCTATTCCGGGTGGTGATACCGGGGAGGAGGGCTTTATTCCTGTCAGATCTCAGAATAGAAACAAGGGGCATAAAAGGACTATGAAAGAGAGGCAGGATGAGGACACTTTCAATCGATTCGAGACTTTGGAGGATTTTAGTCAGCAGGAAGTGAATCCTGGCTTGGTTGATTTGGATCAAGGAATTCTGGGCACTGATCAGCAAGGGCAGTTGGAGGTATTGGAGCAGGAAAACCATCAAGTGGTGAGTTTGGATTCACAGGGTGTCGGGCTAGATGGGGGAGGTTTGGGTCAAGAGCGGCTTAGTCCCAAGGCTGTTCCTGATCCACACAATGATGGGTTCTTGCAGGTTGTATCAGATCTAAAGACCGAGGCCCAGAAAGAATCAAGCAATATTGTGGCGAAGGAGAGTGATGCTTTGTCTCTTTCGGGGCGGAAGTCTAGCTTGGAAGGGGGAAAGAACAGTAAGGCATCTCCTCTTTTGGGTATCCTACAAAAAGATCTTAAGAAAGGAGGGGCGGAGAAAGTCGCTAAACTGGGGAGGAAGAAGGATTTGGAAAAGATCAAATTGATAGGGGAAAATTTGGTGGAGTCAGGGTTAGTCAAGATTCTGGATTCTCATTTCCCAAGCCCTTTGAAATGATTGTTCTTTCATGGAATGTTAGGCGCCTGAACAGTGGCCCTCGACAAAAAGCTGTTCGGAACTTGGTTAGAAGTCAGTCTCCTGATATTCTCTTTTTGCAGGAGACCAAAATTTCTGTGGAGGATATGATGGGTATTATGCCCAAGATTTGGATGAGTGGGGAATGCCAGTGCGTTGGTGCTCAAGGTTCCTCCGGAGGGGTGGCTTGTTTATGGAACCCTCAGAAGATTTGTCCTCAGTGGTGGGTGTCCTTTAGGTCCTCTATCTCTATGGTAGCCTCTTGTCATGAATCTGGTGAGTTGGCTCTGTTTTCCAACATCTATGCTCCGGTGGATATGCAGGGCAAGCAAATTTTGTGGTCAATATTCGCTTGGTTCGAGGTATGGATCCTTTTCTTCCGTGGATTATTGGGGGTGATTTCAATGCTATCACAGAGATTACTGAGAAACGGGGTGGTACTATGCGGTTGGAGGCTTCGGCCTTCCTATTCCAGGACAATATCTCTATTTTGAATCTAGTTGATATCAAGCCTGGTAATGGACATTTTACCTGGAACAATCGGAGGCCCGGTGAAAACTGCATTGCGGAGCGGTTGGATCGGTTTCTGGTTTCTTGCTTCTGGGTTGGGGATAGGTGGTTTTCTACCTCGGAGATTCTTGACTGGAGGGGCTCAGACCATTGGCCTATAAAGATTTCTATCCTCTCATCTAGGTGACCCTTCAAGCCGTCCTTTAAATTCCAACTTATGTGGCTACGGGAACCTGATCTCCATGACTTCATTGCTCGGTGGTGGCAGGAGGGTAGACCGGCCTTTGGTACTGCAATGTATGTCTTTACTAAGCTTCTTCAATTTGTTAAGTATAAGCTTAAACATTGGAATAGGAATTGCTTTGGAAACATTTTCAATGCCAAGTCTGATGCACAAGCTAAGCTAGATGGTATAACGAGGGTAATTAGGGAGAATGGGGTGTCTGAGAGCCTGTTACAGGAGGAATCTAGGGCCTTGAAAGATTTGGAAGAATGGGAGCTGCGAGAGGAGATCTTTTGGAAACAGAAATCCCGGATTGATTGGCTTAAGGAGGGGGATAAAAATTCTTCCTTCTTCTTTCATTCTGTTAGGGCGCGAAGGCATGGTAATGCTATTCCTATTTTGGTTACTGATAGGGGAGAGTCTTTGAATTCTTATCAATGTATTTCAGAGGAAGCTGTTCACTATTTTTCTACCCTATTTAGAGAGGAGCTACAGGGGAGTTCGGTGGAGGAGGCTCAGGTTCTTTCGTGTATTCCTCAGTTGGTGTCGCGTGAGATGAAGGAGGATCTTATGGGTGAGATTACTTTAGAAGAGTTGGAGAGGACTGTGTTTCAGATGAAGAAAGGAAAAGCCCCTGGCCCTGATGGCTTCCCGATTGAGTTTTTCCAGGAGTTCTGGGAGATCATCAAAATGGATTTATTAGAGGTGGTCAAGGAGTCACAGCGGAATAAGCAAATGTTAAAGGCCCTAAATGCCACCTTTTTGGCACTTATTCCCAAGTGTGAAGGGGCAGACAGGTTGAGTCGGTTCCGTCCTATTGCCCTTTGCAATGTAGTGTATAAGATTATTACAAAGCTAATTGCTAATAGGTTGAAAAAGTGGCTTCAATTGCTCATTTCTGAGGAGCAAATTGGTTTTGTGGAAGGCCGACAAATTTTAGATGGGGTTGTTATTGCTACTGAGACCATCCATTCTATGGCTATTTCTAGAGAAAAGTCTATGTTCATCAAACTTGATATGGCAAAGGCTTACGATAGAGTCCGATGGTCCTTTCTTCAAAAGATCCTGGCTAGTTTCGGATTCGGCGATGATTGGATTCAATGGGTTATGAGTTGTGTCACTTCTGTTTCTTTCTCTGTTTTAACTAATGGGGAGCATTCTGAGTTGTTTGCGGCGTCTCGCGGGATAAGGCAAGGTGATCCTCTCTCCCCTTACTTGTTTATTCTACTTGTGGAAGGATTGGGACGCCTTCTGAGACAACAGGTGGAGCTGGGCTTTATTCAGGGATGGAGGTGGGGGGAGGATTTACCCCCTCAATCTCATTTGCAGTTTGTGGATGATACTGCCTTGATGGGGGTTGCCACTATTCGGGAGGCAACAAACTTTCGCAGGGCGTTGGATATGTACCTTGAGGCTTCGGGTCAATCAATTAATGATGACAAATCTTCCATCTATTTCTTCAATACTCCGGATCCTATCCAGAGGAGAATAGCTCAAGTTCTTAGATTCCAGATTGGGACCCTTCCTCTATCTTACCTTGGAATTCCTATTGCGGTGGGTAGATTAACAAGGGAGTCATGGCTGCCTATCTTGGATAAACTTCGGTCGAAGGTTACTCACTGGACCACCAGATGGTTGTCCTTTGCTGGGAGGGTTCAGTTGCTAAAATCTGTGATCCAGGCTATTCCCATTTATCGATGTATGTTGCAGGTGGCTCCTAAAGGTTTTGTGGTAGATTTGGATTCACTGGCTAGACAGTTTTTATGGGCTGGCAACCTCCTATCTTCCAAGTGGAGTTTGGTTCGATGGGACTTGGTGTGTTGCCCTAAGCAGTTGGGGGGCTTGGGGTTGAGGCAACCTGCTCTGGAAGGGTTGGCTTTGGCAGCAAAACTTTATTGGAGGTGGTGCACGGAGAAGGACAGGGTTTGGGCTAGGATCCTTTCCTTTAAGTATATTCAAGGCACTCTTGGGGAAGATATCCCACGTTATCCCTTGGTTGGAAAGGGATCAGTGGTTTGGGCTACCCTTAAGAAGGGAGCTGTGCTCATTAAGGATGGCTTATTTTGGATCTGTCGGCGTGGGACTGAGGTTCATTTCTGGCACAACTCTTGGGATGGCCATCCTCCCATCCTCTCTCAGTTCCCTCATTTGGGGGCCTTGAGCAGGAGTTTTAGTGATGCTGGCTGGACAAGGGTAAGTGATTTTAAAGTGCTTTCTTGTCACGGTCAGCTTATGAGTGCTAGATGGAAGACTCCTGAGGAGTGGCCAATAATTGGTATGGCTGAGGAGTGCAGGGATATGCATAATATTCTCTCAGGTAGATAGTGTAACCCCCTCAGAGATAAGGATATTCTTGCATGGGCGCCTAATCCGAAAGGTCACTACACGGTGGCGTCTGGTTACCGGAGGTTGCTTTCTCAAAGGGTTGAGGGGGTAGAAGTTCCTTGGTGGAAAAAGGTGTGGAATAAGTTTTCTTGGCCAAAATGCAATTGCTTTGCCTGGATTTTGACTTGGAATAGGTGTTTAACTTGGGACAATATTCAGAAGTGGGGGTTTCAGGGCCCGTCGAAGTGTGTGTTGTGCGGGAATGGGGTTGAGGACTCTTCACATCTATTCTTCCGGTGTCCTTTCACCCTGCAGATTTGGCATTCTTGGTGGGGTGTTTGGAATAGCCCCTGTGTTCATGCCTCCTCCTTAATGGAGTTTTGGACTAGCCTGGGCAGGCCTCCCTCGATGGCCTCTTTTTTGCAGGACGCGTGGCAGGCTGGGCCTATATTTTTTGTTGTGGCAGATTTGGCTCGAACGGAATAGGAGGATCTTTAAAGGGGAACTGTTACAGGTTCAACAGGTGTGGTGTAGAGTTCTCGGGATGGTTCAAGAGACAATTCAAGCTAAGGGTGTTGGGGAGCTGCTGCTTGAGAAGAAAGATGCTGAGTTGGTGGCTCGGCTGGGTATCCAGGGATTTACCCCTAATGCTTCATGGGGCCAGAGAGGTAGGTGGGTGGGCCAGCGTGTTCCGCGGCAAGGGCATTGGCAGCCTCCCCCTGTTGGAATTTTGAAGGTTAATTCTGATGGTTCTTCCAAAGGAAATCCTGGTCCTGCTGGTGTTGGTGGGGTTGGCAGGGATTCTTCTGGTTCGGTGGTTTTTCTTTTTTCCATTCATAAGGGGACTCAAACTATCAACCTCATGGAAGGTTGGGTGATTCTTCATGCCTTGGAGAGGGCCTATGAGCTGGGGTGGCGTAAGGTTATTTGTGAATCTGATTCACAGGTTCTAGTTAATTTACTCAATAAAGGAAGAACGTCGGATGTGCACTGGCAGTTGGCAGTGTTGGTGCAACAAATTTTGCAGATTAGTAATCTTATGGAGAGGGTGTCTTTTGTCCATATTCCGCGTGAATGGAATAGGGCTGCGGATTGTCTGGCCAAGTGGGCTTCAGAGCATCTGGAGGACTGGAAGATTGAGGATTGGGCTCAGCTACCTCTGGAGCTTAGTCCGGATTTGGAGAGGGTTCTCGCGGAGGACAAAGGCGGCATTGAATGATTTGGTTTTGGCTTTGTGGTGTTTTTTGTTCTTTTCGGGCTTCTGCCTTTGACTTGTGTGTAATGCTGGTTTCCATTATTCAATAAATTTTTACCCCTTTTCTTTAAAAAAACTAGCTCTAACTAAGACACTTAACTAGGATTAACACCATGTATATAACCATGTGCTATAATGCATATATACACTAACAAAAAAAATGAGACCAATCAAAGTAATTATGTAAATTCATTGATAAAATGGTAAAAAAGATTACTAAAATGCCCAATTAAAGGCCATGACTAGCCAGGTATGCATGGGATGAATATTTCTAATAGATATCTCCTTGTGTGTGGCTAGATTTTAGGACCATAATATTAAAATATATATAATGTGGACAAGGGATGAAAATTTCAAAAGAATGTGTTTGTTAGGAGCTATTGTTGGACAATCCCTATCCTTGTAGTTTGATATCCCTTGTGTCAAGATAATAATGTTACTTTTTTAATAGCCAATAGATCTCAATGGCATGAACTTATAAGGTTTAATATAATAATACTTATAAGGCTTAATATAATAATATTTATTTAATTAGAGATTATAAAATAAGAATTCCCAAACTATATTACAAGACTGTACCAATATTTTACAATCATTATAAATAAATCTTGATTGTAGTCTTAAGAATACCATCCTAAACTAATTCTAAGAAATTTGATGAAAATTTTACATATGTACATAGATGTGAAGGATAATTTCTTGTTGGTTCTATTGAATTTTAGCCATGCTTCATATATGCTTGATAATGTTACTAAGATGTCTCTTTTTCTTAGTAGATAACATCCCATAAATATTTTAGTGATTACAATAAACTGAGATGTCTTGATTGCTAGGTTAAATTAATGTCAACAGCCTATAAATATTCTAGCAACTATAACATACCAAGATGAGAATAAAAATTAGATTGAAAGACCTATGTATGTAACTAGTATAAAGTAGGCAAAAATATAATCTCTACTTTTCTATTGCATGATGTAAACTTGGTTCAATCATATCCCATGGGTATTTGTTGCTTGAGACGTTCTCTTGAGTGATGGGTTCCAAGGGAGTTCAAAAGTGCAAGTGTTATGGTTAGACTCAAGTATTTGGGTAAAAAAAAAGGATTAAATGTTAATGTTTTCACATTGATAAATTGACATTCAACTCAATTCCAAACCCAAGTCTCCTAGGAGATTATATTGGACAATCCCTATCCATGTAGTTTGACATAACACTTTCACTTGATCAAAGTTATTTTATTTACGTGAATATCACACATATTAAACTCTCTTCATATGGAAAGACCATGAATATCAACCAATTTTTTCCCCCTACATTGGTATACTTACCTATATGGAAGAATACATGTAAATTAATTCAATATTATGGGTTTAAATATTTTACTATTACGAGTTTGAGTCACACCCAAATCCTTCCTTGAATTTTTACTTTTTAACTAGTTAGATTATTCATTAGATTCTAGATTGGATTAGTCTATGTACAATTTTGGTAGAATTAATATGTTGAGATGTGTTATATAATGAGAGTCAAGGTGGAAAGCACCTCTAATATTGAAATTATCTTAGTGATGTTAATGGATTTTCTTATAGTAGAGGCATAGCCATCAAAGTTTTACATTTCAAAAACCCATATTAATGGGGCCACACACCCAACCAAGTTTAATGGCTACCTATCAAGTTTGAACCTTTGCCTCTTTGGAGTAATTGCTCCAACCTACCAATTCACCAAACCCCAATAGAATTTACTAGATATTTTAAAGATCAAATAAAGTTGAATTAATCCTATATATATAGGGGAAAAAAAAAATTTAGCAATATTAATATAATACATACACATTAAAATATGCATAGTTATCTAAGTAGTAGTTTTTGTAAAATTTGTAGTAGCTCACATATATAACATTTCTTTTTTTTTACTATATAAAAGAAGAAATTTATATTAATAAGAAATTAATAGAAATACAAAAGTGATGTGGATTGAGCTTGTTGTTATGTCTATTGTGAAGCTCTTAAAGGCCTCATGACAACCATCTAACTAGAGTTAATATAAACAAACAAAATTAGAGGCCTAAAGGGGTGACTGGTATTGCTTTACACTTATGAGCTTCATATTTATGTTTCTTCCCAATCACATATTTGAAAGCCTCATATCTATCATTTTGTAACCTTTGATTATTTTAAGGCTATGTTTAGGAGTCCATCTATTTCCTTTAAGTGATTTTACAAGCCTCATAATATAATGTTACAAAATCAAATATAATAAAATTAGAGTAAGCAATAAATATGAAGGTTTATTATACACAATGAGAAAACACAATTAAATTTAATTAAAAAAGTGTCTCAAGTACTCCAAACTCTATATATATGCCTCATTACAATGAACATACCAATGCACCAAGGTGACCAAGAAAGGTTAATCTAACATAATCCATACTAGATAACTTGCAAGATATGTGCACATATGACATATCAAAAGTGATAGAATTTCATGGCTAATGCTTCAAATAAAACCAAATGAATAACAAAACACGCATATCTTAAACAATACAATAAATAGATTCAACACCAAATTAGTAACATGCAAAATAGAGATAAGATAACATGTAGATTCTCCATGACTCAAACACCAAATCAACTCTAGATATAAGATGACACAAATCCACAATAGAGTAATTATAGTTTAGAAACCCAATAAGCAACCATGTGAAATATTAAGTGACAAGAAACACACCAATACTTCCCCATCCAAGAAGGCTACAATCAACCTTCTCAAACTATGCATGAAGAATGCAAATCTATACTTATTTCCATTCAAAAAACCTTGAATAATAGTCTCTTCACTAATCTACAAAACTACATATTTTAATTAACATGCAAAACTTACAAAACCATCCATACAAATCTAAATCCATTTATACATCTATAAACCCACAAATTTTAAAAACACCAAATTTGTAATTTAATATAATGAAATGTCATAGATATGCAAACCCACATATTTTAAAACAAGAAATCTTCATAACCCATAAATCCAAACAATGTGAATATGAAAACATGCAACTACAAATATCTAAAAGTATTAGAGGGTTGTCTCGGAAATCCAATCCACCAAAAGACTAATTCTATAACCATTACTAAGTACATGGAAATGAAGGAACTAGGTTTTTCAAAAGCTTCTAAGTCACCAAAAGACTAACTCCACAACCCACATCCAACCAGGGGCCAATCAACAAATTAATTTTATGAAACCAAGGGGTGAAACCATGAACCCAACATAATTAATCCTTCAAGTAGACAATACAACTAGTGCTTTCCATGTGAAAGAGTGACCAAAAATAGGCACCAAACATGAAAACTCTTTCACTACACATGAACATAATATAAAGGAGCACAACCACCATGTTAGAGAGTAATCACATACTACCAAATAGGAACTCTAGGTCATATCCATGTAACATGCATACATATGACCAACTCCATTAAACACATCCACCATTACAATAGTGCTTGCTATTAGTATTTCTTAAAATAAAAATAAAAAACACTACGAAAGCCCAATCACTTGAGGACTAATAAATAAGTGATTTATTCCAACATATTCCCACAAGTTTGCTATGCTAAGAAATCAATGATTGAGGAATACTCAAAACCAAATAATCATGGATCCATCACATGCAATGAAATGAAAGAAAAATACAAGTCTATACAAGCACATGCAAGCTTATGTAACCACATACTAATTGGGGTACCGAATTTGCTATGATACCAAATGTTAGGAAACATACTTGTAAACCCCTTATCAGTTAAACTGAATTAAACATAATTATTAAGTATTGCGGTCATTTCCATAGTAACCCTTTAAGGAGATTAAAATATTAATCATATCACAAGAATTTTAATAGAATTTTAGCATGTAAACAACACTTACAAGAAAGAATGAGAGATACAGGAGAGAAATGAACCGTAGGAAAGAGAACAACATATATATACCCTAAGAAAACTCTTTTGAGAAAAACCAACCTCTAAACTATTGAACCAATGTATTGTTCATCAATAATAAAGCTATTACAATACATTATTGAATTCTTGTCTCCATAGAGATCAACATCCTCTTCTTCTAATAGAAATATTGTAGCATAACACTGCCAAAAATCCTCTCTTAATATCTCCATCTCAAGCCCTCAATATATAGACTCATGGAAGCCAAAAAAACTACCATGAGCCCCCAACAAGGTCCCAAATTACCATGGTAAAAATCCATTTCATATGACCCACATTCCATTATTTTCATTTACCATCTTTAGAAAGATGCTCTATGGCATGTCATAACATGCATCATAAGTGGTTCAAGGTTCCTAATCCACTTTGTAACCTCCCTCTTAATCATTCTCTTACATATAATATCTCTTACACCATATCTTCAGCATATATTCTATTACACATCTTTCATGGCAATATATTCATACAAATATATTTACACACATAAATGTCAAAATAAAAATAAAGTGTACCCATGACATAATGGACACGACATAAAATGGGATGAACCATTTTATTAAGATGCATAAAATAATAAATAATTAAATAATCCAAACATTAGGACTTGCAAGGTGTATGACACATCTAATCTCTACAAAAATAAGCCACAAAAGAGATAAGAGGAGCATGATAATGGATAAAAGAAAAAGAATCAAGGGGTAGATGGGGAGAGTCATGAGGGTTTTATCAAACCTAAAAAGAAGTATATAATAAGGAACAAGAGCTAGAATATTGATATGGAAAAGATGATGGATGTGATAAAATCCACTCTACAGGATGTGGAGATGGTCAAATAATCCAATTCCAAAAAAACAAACCAAAGGTTTAAGAAAAACATATAACTATTAAAGAGATTTGGAAAAATTGACGGAGCACTAGAAGTGGACAAAGAATAATTAGTTAAATAGATTCAAACTACCAATACCAATCCATCTAAACCCAAATTAAATAGTAACTCTCAAGAAATACATATCTTTCAAGGGGGGCAATATGATGGAGCCTCTCTACATTGGTAGGATAGAGTTGATCTAGAATAGGATGGCCTTAATAGGGTTTTTAATCCCAAAAATATAGGAAAAAGGAAAGTGGACTCTAGGGCTAGAAAATTTGGAAGATTGAACAAGCAATGCAATTCGTCAATCTACTAGTTGATAAAGCAATAAATAACCAATCTCTTCTAGAGAGTAGCTTGGTGGGCACCAAGAAATCTATGTTTCTTCAATGAAGATCTAGTTAGAGAATATTAGGAGATTGAACTCCCCCTCTAAAAAGAGAGTGCTCTAGAGTCCTTGGAGAAGTTTTAATTGGATATTTTTCCACTGTAAGAAACTAAAATAAATTCTAAATAAGAATCCAAGAATATATCTTTCAACACAAATGGGGGATTCCACTTAGAGAAGATTATGGCTTTTTTGGTGGCTTAGCAACAATCTAAAATCAATATCTAGGAGATCATTTTGGAAAAAAGGTGTTGATTTTCATGACAATTAAAGTTCTAAATATAAATATTTACTTCTCAAAATTATTAAATTTATGGTCTTCAAACTTTCGAGGAAAATGTCTACACTTGGAACCAAATCAAGAAGCTAATGAGACTAGATGAAGAGTTCAAATGGATTATGGTTGGTGTTTCAATGTCAAGATTGATTCCTCTAAAAAATAATGGGCTTCTCTCTCTCCCAAGATAATATGGCCTTTCTACCTTTGTTAATGAGACAACTTTGGGACATTCATTCAAAGAAAGGATAGTTCACATGAACCCAAAAAAGGAAAGGGAAGGACCAAATTATTGCTAGACTGGATAGATTATTGGCTTCAACTTATTGGCTTGATTCCAATATCACTTCCAATTTGGAAGGCTTGATTGAAGGAGGATCTAATCATTAGCTTATCTTCCTTTCTATCAATCTCAACAATATCCCTAGATATGCTTCTTTTATATGGGATATTAACCCACCCAATTTATTTTTTTTCAAATGGTAACCTATTTTTGGAGTGATAAAAATGGTATTTGTGGTACAAAAATGTATGTGTTTATCAAGAAATTAAAATCCCTCAAGCAAAGGCTAAAACAATGGAACCGATTGGTTTTCAAAAATGTTTTTGAGGAGAAATTTTTTCTTGAAAATTGAATTTTGGAGATTCAAAACTTGCTCTTGGGTAATCAATATTTGGAAACTCTCAAAGAATAGGAATAATTCATCTCCTCAAAGGTGGACAATATTTACTAGCAAGGAATATATCCATTGCAAATAAAAATCCCAAGTGAAATAGCCTCAAGAAGGAGATGGAAATAGCAATTTTTTTTACTTGACTAGCAAATTATGAAGACAAAAGAATCACATTGCTAAGATTCTATAAGATGACACCTATATTGAATATCCTCAAGTCCTTAATATTCCTTGGTTTCCTTTTGTGCTAATATTTTATCTCCTTATCTTTAGGACCATCTAAATGATGAGGATGTCTTTATTAACCATATGCTTTCTTGAGTTAATCAAAGGGACAATGTGGCTCTTATACAAGAAATATGTGAGGAGGAAGTCTAGAATGTTATTTTTACCATGTCAAGTGATAAGGCTCTAGGCCCAAATAACTTTTAAACTCTTTTCTTTTAGCACTTTAGGGATGTTAGGGTGATGAGATTGTGGAGGTGGTTTGGGAATCTCAAATTTCCAAATTTATTTTTGAAATATCTTAGTACTAACTAAATCACCTTGGTCCCTAAGAATAAGGATTCCATGAAGATTGAAGATTTCAGACCAACCCTATGTAATAACATCTATAAAATAATTAGTAAGGTGATTTTGAATAGAAACCTATATTCTGCTTGTTATCATCTTTGAAGAACATGAATGCTTTTATAAAAGGATGAAAATAATGAATTATTGATGGTATCATCACTCTACATGAATTGATCCACTCTTTATAGGCTAGCAAAAGGAAGGGAATGTTGTGTAAATTAGATATTTCAAAGGCTTGTGATGGAGACAAATGGAACTTTCCTAGATAACATTATGGAAAATTTTGGGTTTGGGGAGGAAATGAGAAACTGGGTAAGGAATTGTTGCCCTTCTACTAGTTTATCTATCCCAGTTAATGGATCAAGTGAAGGTTTCTTTCAGGCTTCACGTTGGATCAAACAACATGACACTTATTGGTGCAGGAGCACCTAAGGAACACTAGGAAACACTAGGCAATTCGGCAACCTAGTTTTTGAATTTTTATCTTTAGTATGTTACCATGAAGGTCATGTTGACCATTGGATAGATGAGATAGCTTAGGACTAAGTTTTATCATTAGATTGATGTTTGGAAGGTTTCATGAGATTTGTAATCCTTTTACTCAGTTTCTAGGAAATTAGCAAGAAGTTGCAAAATGTTCCATTTTGCAACTTTGCCATAATAGGATTAGCATACAAGCGGCCAAGGAGTGGTTAAGGCCGAGCTTAACTATTTTAGAGGCAATATTTAAAGAGAACCTCGACATGGAATTGGGGTTGGAGGCATCTTGTTATTGTTTTAACATTTCTAAATTATGAAAAATAGTGATTAGTGTGTGGATTTTTTGGTTTTTGTTTTGCATTGGTGTTTTCATGGATTGATGGTAGCATCTTAGTTTGTGCAGGGGTAGAGTAGTTGTTACTTGAAGTTTGAGTGGCAAGAGGTAGTTAGTTTATTCATTTTAAACATTGCTTAGTGTTAAGGTCATTTTTGCATTTTCTATTCTAACAGGTAACTTGTAGAAAATGGAGGTCTAGTTCACCTTCCCTCTGTACCCAGCATACAGTCCTTGGGAATTGTCACTAGGCTCCATGGTTGAATGTATAGTAGGGTTAGGAGTCTTAGGAAGCACTAGAATCACTGAGGAAGTCTTCCTCTAGGCGACCTAGGCAATGCCCGGCTAGAGAAGACACAAAATAAGTGCAGAGCACTTGATTTGTAGGGGTGGCCATTCCCTGTCAAACCATGGTGTGGAGAGGGTAGGAATGAGTTTTTCCAAGGCATAGAAGGGATGGGAAGTTCCAACAGTTCATCGGATAAGAGGAGTGCAAGACAATTTGCAGTAAGGTCAGAAAAAGGGTTGGAAAAGGCCAAATTGTGCAATTTAAGGGTTACGCCTGTGTACGAACAATGAAGGTCTAATACCCTAAAAATATTTGAGAGGTGGGAATATGGACCAGGAAACCTAAGGAAAGATCCTATGTTCTTTGGGAAACTTTCAAGGACTGACCTGTTTTCTCAAAGGTGGAGACCTAATTGGGGCTCCTAGGCTAGTAGCCTTTCTAACCCTAAATGAGGGTTTGGTGAAAGCGATGAAAAGGTGGAGTTTGGTGAACCTTCAAGAACCCTAGGAGGATGGTTTGAAGCTATTGGAGACATATCTACACCCCTGCAAAGTTCTAATTGAGTGTTGAGGATAGGTTACCCTTTAGGGTAGATTAAGGGCTAAGGAAGAGTTGGAGACGTTGCACCAAGAATTAATTGGTAGGTTGAATTGTGATGGTAGTGAGGTTGGAAAAGAGAATCAGGGGGAACCTAACCAAGAAGAAGGTCCTATAGGTAAAGGTGGTGAAGCAAGACCTAGAGCAGGAATCAGTGATTGATTCCTCCAATCTCCCTATCACTTATCACGTTATCTTTTCATCATTATGGAAGAATATTTGGGAAGGTATATTGGATCCCTTAAATTCATAGTGGAATTGAGAGGTTTGAGAGACTCTTATAACGATAAATGCATCACCCACCAATAATTTGATGATGATGTCATGCTCTTCTCTACATCCACTAAAGTGTTTCATGATTTTATTTATGAATATGAAAAATATTTTAGAAAAATAATTAATAGAGAAAATTCTAAGCTCTTTTGTCTCAATATCAAAGATCATGAACAAGCTTTCCTATGCATATTTCTCTCTATCGCTTTTGAAATCTTATCTCATTTTTTCTCTTTTTGGAGGAAAGAACAATACAGTATTTTTTATTCTTATGCATGGTAGAATCAAGAAAAACTTACTAGGATGGAAAGGGAAGGGTATCTCTTTTACAAGTAGGTTTGCTCTCCTAAAAGTGTTTTTTTAAGTGATTTGTATTTACAAATTATCCTTCTTGTTGGATCCAAAATCCATAATCTTTAAAATCATGAGCATGATATGGGAATTCATGTGGAGAAGCACAAAGGATCACTTCAAACACTCCCTCTTTTCTTTGAAGAATATCTATTTAAAGATAAAAGGATGGGAAGCCTAGGTATTAAAGACTCTAGTTTATTTAATCAGACTCTTCTACTTATATTTTTTTGGAGGCTTATTTATGGGAAAGAAACCTCTTGGATCAAGTTTCTCAAAGACAAATAAATTTCAAGTGAGGAATATATAAGTTTTTATCACAAAGGAGAATTTTCTAAAGGCTCTACTATTTAAAATAAAATAGAAAGGGTAAAATGGGTGATAAATTTTTGTGTTTCTCCATTTTTCAAAATTGGAATAATATTGCTTTCTAAGATGAAACCTGTCTGTTGAAAATCCTATTAAGGAAATTTTGAATTTTCCTCCCTTAATGGATTCCCTCAAAGGATCATATGGATATTTTAGGACTACTGGGAGAAGAGAATGGAGTTAGGGGGGCCACTAGAATATAGAAATCATCCCTCAATTAAGGAAGGTCCTAGACGCTTACAAAATGACATAATTGGGTTCCTCCCAAGCTTTAGACCTATTTGGAGTAGATAGGTAGGTGTCCTAGGTTGGAACTTGGTAGGGAAAAATCAATACTCTATAAAGGAGGGATATGTGAAGTTCACTTGGTCTAGTGAACCTCAACAACTCAATTGGAATAAGAGTTGCAATCAAAAGGTGTGACCCAAAGAAAATCTATCTTTGTCTAGCCTACCACTTGTGGATTCTTAATTAGGACCAACTGTAGAAAAAGAGATTTCATGTATTTAACAATTATGTTCATTATATGGGTTGTAATGAAGATAGAGATCATCTCACTCTTCATTTCCCCTTTTTCAAGGGAATTTGGGATAGTTTTTATTTAAAATGATCCTTTCAGGATACTCTCAAAGAAGCACGTTGTGACTCTAATTTTTTTGAAAATTTTATAGGATCTATGATTCCCAATATCATTGTCTAAAAGATTTGGCTAGAAAGTAGCAATAGAATTTATTGTAAGGAGAAATCTTAGGAAATAATTTTGCAAGAAATTAGGAAAGTGTAGGTTCAAAATATAACACATCTCTCTTTAGAAAAGTCAAAAGAATTGAATCTGAGGGAACTTTTCATCTTAAGGAATTGGCTTAAGGTTGATAATAATTTGTATTCTTCCAAACTCTTATCAAAAAGTAAGGAAAGAAAAGCCATCGGGAGACTTCTACCAAGTGATTAGTTCAAACAAAATTTTGATGAGATCTAAAAAATAACCCAATATTATTTAGGGTTGGGGATTTGGTTCATAATTCACCTATAGATATGGTGGTGGTTGATAATCTCAATCTCTTCACTAGTTTCAACTCCAACAATATTACTAACCTAGAAAGCCTTTTGTTGGGTCTTAGGTTAGGAGTTCAAGTGGACATCCAACATCTTATCATCAAGATTGACTCCAACATGGTGATTAATGGTATCTAAGGCAATAAATTTGTTCATTGGCGTATTGGCACTCATCTTGAGGAAGCCAAAAATATGATCAAGTTATTTTAAAATGGTTGAATATCTCATGTCAAAAGGGTAAGGAATAAGGCAGTTGCTTGGTTGGCCAACCAAAGTTTGCTTGAGTTCTTTTTCGCTTTCTCGCAAATCAAAGAATTTGTGCATAGAGATAAGACTTTCAATCCTCTTTGAGTTATTGTTAATGCAAACAAAAAAGTTGTCTTACTTCCCTAAAAAGTATTTTTCAAATCTAGATTTTCCCATTGGGATTATCGTTAAGATTTTTAATTTACTTTTCAAGTTGTGGAATAAATGTGGCTTTCTTATCTGAGTTCCTCTCTTTTTTTTGCCACTCTTGGCTAGTTGTTGACTTTAGAAACAACTACTTTGGAGTTACAACTTTTCTTGGTGTTTTTCTCAATCCTTTGTGACTAGATTCAAAATTTATATTTTAAGTGTTAGGTCCTGTATTTTTCTTGATACCCAACCTTTGTTCCTTTCTTTTATGTATTTTATTATATTTTTGTCAACTTGGTATTGTAAGGACTCCTTGACTTTTTTTTCTTGTGTTGGTTTACGATTTAGCATCTCTTTGGTTGTGGGGTGGGCACCTGTGGAACTTATTTAAGTTTCTTACTCATCTACTATGCCTCATTTGTCTAGCTCTATCACGACCCTCTCCTTCACAAAATCAAATTCTAATTATTAAATTAGAAAAAATAAATATTTAATGATACTTAATTAAAAATTAAAGTATTTATTATATTAATAAGATATCAATTTAATTATTAAATAGCAATAATGTAATGGAAAATAATAATAATAATAATAATAATAATAATAATTAAATATTAGATAATAATGTTTATAATAATAAATAAACTTTATTCATGTAATAATATATGTTTAAAATAAAATATAATTTATAAATAAAGTAAATAAAGATAATTTTTAAGTGATTGTTCTCTAAAAGTTAAATTAAAATTATTTTCATAGTGAAAAAGATGTGTTTGCATGAGTACAATAGTTAAACAAAAAGTCACTCTTCTTGATTTAATTATTTACATGGGAAAACAATTTCTCCTCTATTAGTCCATGAGTTTCATAAGGAAGATAACTCCTTTAAATGCATGATTATATTTTAAAATTAAAATAGAATTAAAAAAAAAAGGAAGAAAAGAAAGATATAAATAAAGATGAAAAAGAAGAAAGGGGGACAGAACAGGTTGGGATTAGAAGCGTTTAAAGGTAAATACTTGTTTTTTAGGGTTATCAATCACAAATTTAATTCCCTGGCATCAACATTTTATTTCCCTGTTTCTGTGAATATCAAACGTCCCAGGGCAAAAAGTAGCATAACACAAAATAACTTAATTTTAATCCTTTTCTGAAACTATGGATTTCCTCAACCAAAATCAGGGGTGCTTCATTGAGAAATCATCTTTCTTCAGACAAATAGAGTTAGCATTGTACCTTTGCAGGTCGATTCTTAAATTCTTAGGTTTCTGCAACTGCAAAGAAGAATTTCTCTTTAAATTGAGGAGATTTTAATCGTATTCTGAAAGTATGAACCATTCGACAAAGAATATCCTCCGTTCTTTCTCGCAGAGCACAAGTGGCTAGAGCAGTACAGATCAATTTTCTCTTATTATGTTTTAATAGTAGAAAATGTGGGATTAGGATCAATTTTCTATTTCAACAACAATCATGCTATGCCAAAATATATGTGGCTATTGAGTGACTTCAATCTATATGTTTACTTCAATGTTGTTTCCATTTAACACATCATATTCTGTAGACACAAACAAATATGTTTCAGACAGATTTCATGCCTCTTTAAGAGTAAAAAAAACTTATTTATTCTCATATGCCAAATAAGAGATTCTACTTTACTGCCACATCAATACCCCACGTCAACTGCTGCATATTGATCTAAGGATTTTTGTAATCATACAAACTTTCTAATCTTTATTCACATGAATAAGATTAAAATGACACAAAGGTGGTATGAAGAAGTGATGGTGTAAAGTTTATTTCAATAATAAAATTTATTTTAAAACAGGAATACAAAAAATTTCAATTATCATTTGTATATTTCAATAATAAAATATATTTTGAATATATAGGGTTCTAAGATAAAACTTGGGGTTATGGTTAGGGTTTAGTTACAAGCAAAGTAAGGGTTAGGGTTCAATTAAGGTTAGGGTTAAGATTCAATTAGAGATAAGATTAAAGTTCAATTAGGGTGTAGACGAGGGAATTTGCTACTTCCAAGCAGGGATAACTTTAAGAAACCCCCCCCTCGGCGAAGGTGTAAAATCCTGGCGAATCTTTTCTTTTATTTGAAAAAAAATATTAATTTTCCTGGCGAATCTTTAACACATTATTAAAAAAATTGTAAAATCCTGGCGAATCATTATGATTACATGAGTCTCATTGTTTGCATTCTTCTACAGGTGTGGGCTTTTTCACATATCACCTCCACTTGGCCAATTTGGCACTCATGGATCACTAGAAATCCACCACTTCCTCCTTCCACCTACCAACTAGAGAGATGACGATCACTTTAGAGGATGTTTATCGCATCACAAACCTACCCATCCACGAACGACGGGTGACCCTAGACGAGACACACTCATCCTGAGAGAGACTTGAGGGCCTACAATACTACGTAGGGCACACAAACCCTAGCAACGACACTGGTCATATCTATATCCACTGGTTTGAGCATAGTCGAGTGGTGGTCCCTTTGTTGCAGAGGGTGATGATAGTTACTGTCACCCTCTGAGTGATCATGGATGGGTGAGGCTCTCACCTTCATGAGGGCCTCATCCATACTATTAGAGAGATAGAGGAACATTAGATTGTCTTTGCATGGGGTCGCAACATGCTCGCACACTTGTACCACGAGTTGGGCAAGTTTTTTCATTATGAATACATGAGTCTCATTGTTTGCACTCTTCTACAGGTGTGGGATTTTTCACATATCACCTCCACCTGGCCAATTTGGCACTCATGGATCACTAGAAATCCACCACTTCCTCCTTCCACCTACCAACTGGAGAGATGACAGTCACTTTAGAGGATGTTTATCGCATCACAAACCTACCCATCCACAAACGACGGGTGACCCTAGACGAGACACACTCAGCCTGAGAGAGACTTGAGGGCCTACAATACTACGTAGGGCACACAAACCCTAGCGACGACACTGGTCATATCTATATCCACTAGTTTGAGCATGGTCGAGTGGTGGTCCCTTTGTTGCAGAGGGTGATGATAGTTACTATCACCCTTTGAGTGATCATGGATGGGTGAGGCTCTCACCTTCATGAGGCCCTCATCCATACTATTAGAGAGATAGAGGAACAGTAGATTGTCTTTGCATGGGGTCACAACATGCTCGCACACTTGTACCACGAGTTGGGCAAGTTTGTTCATTATGATTACATGAGTCTCATTGTTTGCGCTCTTCTATAGGTGTGGGCTTTTTCACATATCACCTCCACCTGGCCAATTGGATATCCACAAGGGATAGCTCCTACTGCACCTATGTCCCATGCATACCCATTCATATGTGAATGGAGGCTTGGAGACTTACAATTTTGGTGGTTGCAATTCGATCAATTGTGCTTGATGAGGTTAGATGGCAGTTGTATAAGCACATGTGGTGGGCTTTAGACCAATGGAAACTACAACATATTCGGCGTGATCATTTCCTAGCCAGTTGTACCAACTATATCACCATGCCATATTATTGGCACAATGTCGCTCGACAGTTTGAGATCCTGCAAACTATCCCTTCTACCCTGCCATCCTACACACGAACAACTAGGAGCAAGGTGAGATCGGGCAATCGTTATTGTCTAATCATGGTAGACATCATTGTTAGTGACAACAGTTCGGACAATGACGATCAACCCCCGATGCTGGTCGTCAATGACGTAGGGATTGCCTGTGGCTTTAGGACCTAGTGGGCGAGACACAGGCCTACCCCAATATTCCTAATGGATGCCCCCAAGGGCGATTTCGATGTTCAGGAGCATGCACTAGCAAGAGGATGAGAGATAAAGGAAATGACAAGCGGATCGATAGTGAGGCTGAGGCGACAATAGAGACTTTAATCTCCCCCACTTGCTACCCCAGTCTCAACGACACCACCTTTAGCAGTTGTCGATCCCATAGTAGCAATGACCACAATAGCGAGCATAGGAGGTGCATGTCCTAGTGTCACACCTCCCCCTAATCCACACTGGCAGGCTAGAGATCCAGGTATAGAAGTGATTTGCATTATTTCCTTTCAGTATTTTTGTTTCATCTCATATATGTATATACATGTTTATAATTTGAGATATCATGCGGTATTGATGTGATCTACTACTCTGTGGTTATAGTGGGCACACATGAGTGGACCATATTTATTGTGTGGTGCATTATAGAGGTGGCCCCAGTTGTGTCAATCGAGGAGAGCATCCTGGATGCGTATAGGCCAACTTCAACGGGATGACATGCCCACCTTTTTAAGTATGTTGTGTCTTCTAACAACATACGAGGAGGCATGAGTGGAGGTGGTACAGAGGACTATTGAAGTCACCACTCTCACTGGGCAGAGGGATCAACGGTTGGGGGAGCTGCAAATTACACTTATTGAGCGAGACCAGGCCATGACACGAGAAGAGAGTGTCGAGAGGGCACATGACTCTCTGTAGAGCCAGTTCGATGGCCTTGATGGGTTGGCAATAGTTGTGAGGTCGACTGCTAATCCAAAAGTGTAGGAGGAGCTGAGACGGGCATAGCTGGAGATCACGAAGCTATGGGGCGAGATATGGGGACTATGAGCGAGTATGTCAGTCTCATGGTCACACCAATCACACTCCATCCATCTGTCTAGTCTGGACCCCCACCACCACCAGGACCAAAGGGCTTAGGTAGCCATGTGCCCAGGGGTTAGAGGCTTGTTTTGCTTATGTGCCATTTTTTGTATTTCAATGATATATTGTACATCATTATTTTTTATATAGACATACATAGATATACAGTCACCACTCATTTTTTACAATCATGTGATACATGTACATGTTACACATTTTTGGTACATATATACATGAGATTTTGGTTATGACATCATGGTGTTCATTTCATGTGGATGCTTTTACTTTAATTTATGATTATGTGATGGATGTTATACCTGTGGATGTATGTTTAGATTAGATGCTATCATGATCTAATAAACACACATGGATGTATGTTAATTAAATATAATGATGATCTAATTGCCTAACCAAAAGATGTAATCAAATGCAATGCACAAACACATAGTATAATAAAACACATGTATGTATGTAATTCCTAATAAAAGAGATTAATCACACCCACACCCACACATGTTCACATCATAACGCAAAATACAATAATGTGTTAATGAAGGAATGGCATAGTATAAAAAATTGCAATCTGCAAGGGATGAGTGTTACACATATAACACATAAACACTATGCATAGTATCAACCAAGATGCATTGTATTGACAGGTTCTTTTAGAGGCGTTCCATCCATAGATGACAATCCATAAGCACTAGAACCATACACAAATATGACAATGTAAGGGCCTAACTAATGAGGACTAAATTTCCCCTTTTGATCAAGCGGTGCATTACATTCCTCATATTCTCATAGAGAACCAGATCACCTACCTTGAAAGTCCTCAAAAGAACAACCTAATTATAGTCTTTATAAAGTGATTGTTGATAAGCTTGAATGTGTTTCTACATCGGTGCTCATTGAGCAACTCAAGCTAATGCAAAAGATTAGCATGGTTACCTCATCAATTAACCCTTTAAGGGAAACGAGTAAAGATGGAATTTCCAACTCTAAAGGCATGATAGCCTTAAAAACATACACGAAGTTATATGACATTATGTCAGTTGTCATACAGACACTCATGTGATAGGCCCATAAGGCATACATTAATTGAGCATGCCAATCTTTACTGTGTTTGTTCATTGTCTTTTAGAAAATCAAGTCAAGAGTCTTGTTAGACACCTCAGCTTGGCCATTAGACTAAGGATAGTATGGTGTAGAAAAAGGATTTTGAATATGAAACTTCTCCAAGAATTGCTTCACCTCTTTGTTCTTAAATGCGATACCATTTTTCAGAGACAAGGGCAAAAGGCAATATAAAGCAAGCAATAATATTATTTAGAAGAAAGCTACAAATGGCTTCAACATCTATGGTTCGAAGTGGAATAGCTTCAACCCATTTTGTAAAGTAATTTGTAGCGATGATGACGAAGACATGTCTTTTAAAAGGAGGTGATATTTTTCCAATAATATATAACCCCCATTTCGTGAATGGGAAAGGAGAGGTTTGATTTTGAAGCTCTTGAGGAAAAGTGTGAATGAGACGGCTATGTTGTTGACATTGAGGACACTTCTTGACAAAGGAAAAGGAGTATTGCTCCATTGTTTTCCAAAAGTATCCCATGTGAATCAGTTTGCACACCAGGGATTTACCACAAAAATGTCCACCCCTAGAGCTTGAGTGGGCTTCATGAAGGGCAAGGGGCATTTCTACTTTAGTGAGGCTCCTAAGAAGAAGACCATTATAAGACTTTCAATAAATAACATATGACAATATAACATATCAAACTGAATTTTTTGTATCTGAGTGCGAGAATTCTTCGTCACATCATTAGGAAAATTTTCAGTCTTCAGATAATTATAAATGTTAGAATACCATTCCTCCAATTCCACATGATCACACACAAGAGCATCAGATTCGGGTTGGTCTGAGAGAGGAGGAGAGCGAAGAATATGAACCGCAAAGAGGTATTCTTCTATACCTTCATCCGAAGACACAAGGGAGGCAACACTCGCTATTGCATCCACGTGTCAATTTTCTCTCCTAGGAACATTGTCTATTGTGAAAAAGGAAAGGTGATCAAGCAAGGATAAGGCCAAATCTTGATACTAAGATAGCTTATTCTGCTTAGCTTGATATGTTCCCATAATTTTATTTACAATAAGTTCATAATCACCGTGTATGTGAAGATGTTTAATGTTTAAAGCAATTGCGGCACATAAGCCAACTATAAGAGTTTCATACTCAACGATGTTATTAGTACAATGAAATTCCAATCGAAAGGATAGAGAAACTAGCTTACCCTCAAGCGAGATTAAAACTACACTTGCTCTGGAGCCAGCTTGACATCTCGGTCCATCAAAATACATTTCCCATACAGGTTCATGACCAGTTGCAAAAATATCTTCATCCAAAAATAAATCCAAATAGGAAAGGAGTGAGACGAGAGAGCTTCCACCAATTGATCAACAACAACTTGACCCTTAATTGATTTCTGAGTTACAAACTTGATGTTGAAATCAGAAAGCAACATCACCCATTTTGCCAACCATTCAACAAGATCAGTTCTAATGAACAAATGCTTCAGAAGATCATGTTTTACAATGGCGAGTTTCAACATGAAGAAGGTAGTACCTTAACTTCTATGTTGCAAAGACAAGAGCAAGACATTATTTCTCCATGGTAGAATAGAGAATTTCATAATCAACCAAGATATGGCTAATGTTGTAGACTACTCTTTAAGATAGGAGGATTGGTCAAATAACTTTTGATTGACTCAAAAGCTTTTTCACACTCATCATCCCATTAGAAGTGAACATCTTTCTTTAGCAAATGTGTAAAGAGAAGGGTGCGATCATCCAATTGACATACAAATCTATGAATTTCCTGGATCTTCCCCTACAAAATACATAGTTGAGAGATGTTTCTAGGTGGAGGTATGTTAACAATTGCATCAATCTTGTTTGTGTCGACTTCGATTTCATAGTGGGAAACTACAAATCCTAAAAGTTTACCAGTGTCAACACCAAAGACACACTTAATAGGATTTATTCTCATCTTATAGAGTTGAATCCTTTCAAAAATAAGATGAAGATTCTCTATGTGATCTAGACGAGTCATAGACTTAGCCAAGATATCATCAGTGTAATCTTCTAGAATTTTGTGAATAAAATCATGAAATATTAAGGTCATCGCTTGTTGGTAGGTTGTGCCTACATTATTTAACCCAAATAGCATGACCACATAATAGAAAGTAACCTAAGGGGTAGTGAAGGTTATCTTATACTGATCTTCTGGGTTAATATTTATCTGATTATAGCCCGAGAAGCCATCCATGAAGGACAACAAGGCATGGCCTACAGTCAATTCTACAATCATATCGATATTAGGAAATGAAAAATCATCCTTTAGAGAAGTCTTATTGAGATCATGAAAGTCAATGCAAATGTGAATATGACCATCAATCTTGCTAACATCAACGATATTTAATATCCAAGGTGAATAGTCAATCGGACGGATAAAGCCTGCTTTCAGAAGCTTCTTTATCTTAGTCTTAACCAACAACTCAAGCTTGGGATTCATCTTTTGGATCTTTTGTTTAAAAGGCTTAGCATCGGGACATAGGACGATATTGTGAACCACCACAGACTCATCAATATTGGGCATGTCCTCATATGACCAAACAAAGATATCAGGATGAGAATGTAATAGATCATAGTGTTGCTTAGACTCTTTTGAAGAAAGGCACTTTCCAATTTTAATCACATTTTCAAAAGATTTAGGGTCCATGAAAACATCAGTAGTATCCCCTTTGAGGAGAGAACTACGGTCTTCAAGATGGGGAATAGGAACATCATCACCCACATTAGATTAAGGAGCCTTCTCATCCATAGTCAAAATAGATTCTCCAAAGGACGCTTGTTTATGCAAGCGATACAAGAATCATCGTTTATGGTGGCAAGGAGGCAAATGGGAGTAGACACCTAAGAATTCCTCTAACGCTTTCTCCAAGGAGAAAGCATCCAAAGAAATTTCATTAGATCCTACTTTACTCTTAATCAGTTTAGGATGAACTAGACCAAGAGGTTTGGCAGAAATCATGTTAACACTCCACCATGGTTTCTACCTAGATTGTTCAAAAGAGAAACCAAGCCCCAAGTTATGCTTACGAGGTCTAACTTGGATAGGGACTTGGATTCCTTGTTTGTTACATCCAAAACCTTTACGCTCATAAACATACTTAGAAACGAGTTTGAATCTAGGGTCGTAACGTTTTTGCAAATCCTAAGAAGTGGGTGGATCCACATAGAGGACGTCATTCCACCAATGAGTATTAAACGCATCCCCGAGATCACAATCATCCTTCTTGACAAGACTACAAACATTAGCCTCCTCGATAGAAGCATGATTATCTTCCTTAACAAGGGCACAATCATTTTCCTTGAGAGGATCCTAATTATCTTTCTCGACAAGAGGAAATTAGCTTTCTTGGCAGAGGTGTATGAAACTGTTGGAAGGTTAAGGTGGATAGGGTCGACTCTGTATTCCTCGATGAAGAATTCAAAGAAATCTAAGGACCCCCAATCTTCACCAGGGAATGCATTTGATTCAGAAGAAAAAGAAGAAGGGGAAGACTTAGGATTCTTCACTTCAAGTCGATCTTCTTTAGGGACATTTTCCTCAGGGGCATCCTTTAAGGAGGGCATCATTGAAGAGTACGCCAGTGCATTAGAAGATAGTGATGGAATACAATTCTTAAGAGTGTAAATAATTGAGGCCCGACCAACAGCTACCAACTCACAAAGGTGCACAACCTCAGGTTCAACCTTGATCATAATCACTTGGTTATTAGCAATAAATTTTATACAACGATGCAAGGTAGAAGTCACAACTCCCAAAGCATGAATCCAACGTCTTCCCAAGATAATATTGTAAGGTAAAGGACCAAACATCATATAAACTAAGGTGGGTATGGTAACGGGTCCCAACCTCAAAGGCAAGATTATCATGCCTAGGGCTTGACGACCAACATTGTCGAATCCACGAATATACAAAGAAGTAGCTAAAGAAGAAGAATCAATTTTAACCAAGTACGTAATAAATACATGTTTCATACATTGAGATCCAAATAGGTGTCAACGAGAGCATGTCTAATACTAATGTTATTAATGTTGACTATAATCACTAGAGGATTCGCTTGCTTCTGTACTTTCGGGGGTGGGAGTTCTTGAAGTAGAACATAATGTTCGAAAAATCCACATGAATATGATTTATCAATGCATTAACATCCTCCGGCCTAGTAGAAGAAGGCAAGGGAATATTTTTCAAGGCTTCTTGAAGCATGCCTTGATAAACGAACACAAACTGAAGCAGGTCCATAGTGAAATCTTAGTCGGAGTAACACAAAGTTGCTCGACAAGATTGTAATCATCAGGTGCTTTAGTCATGGGTTTAGATGTTGAAGGAATACTTGGTTGAGAAGGTGGTAAAGAAGTTAGAAGAGAAGTAGGTTGAGAAGTGGGTTGATTCAAATTCTGTTGATTTCTTCTAGTATTATACGTATGCCCTATGGCATTATAAGAATCTTTAGCTTTTAAGAATCTCATGTAAAGGTTTGACAAGTCCCTAGAGATTGGAACCCCACAGATAGAATGAATCCTCATAGGAGAGGGTCTATCTGGAGTCAAGTAAATATAGGTCTCTTAGGCCTTTGAGGGGCCACAGAGACAGTCACTACATTTATGGAATTCTTGACTTGCAAAGAGGAAGTAGACAATTGTGATGAATAAGTTTGTTTGGGAGATCTACGGATAAGAGAAGATGCCTCTAATAAATCATTCAAGGCATCGTCTAACATATCAAAATATTCCTTGGAAAATACATTATCATAGACATTAAAACATTGTAGAAAAATATCTGACATGATTTCATTCACGTCAGGTTTACCAAAATGTAGAGGAGGGGATTCGCTACTCCCAAGTCTCTAGGAAACAAAAGATCCTAAAGGGAGCGAATCACCCACAACTACCTCAAACTACCTAATAATCTTAACCGAAGGGAACAAGATGAAAGAGATTGCAAAAAGTGTATTAAAAGTAGAGTTCCAAGAGCGATAACAAATAGACAACTTTGGGGATCGAAAGAGCAGATTGCGGGGATTTTTTAGATAAAAGGAGGAGCTCTTAGCCAAAGGACGACAGTGTGAGAGTGGGATGTTAGTGTGGTGTGTTGTAGTCCCAGGGACATGCTAGCATCTTGTACAAACAAAGAACTTAAATCCTTAGATAGAACTCAAAGAATCTACTTAACTATTCAAAACCCAAGGTTTGTTTAATCTACTAACTTGATAAAAAGAAAGAATGCAGATAAATGACAAGGAGAGCAAGGGATCAACTTACAAGAGGTACCATTCGTTGAATCCTCCCGTAAAGATCACACGAGCAACCTACACACAAGGTAGACAAGGAAAAATGTTGAGATTGTTTTGGGGCTTGCCTCAGTCAAACCCATTGTTTTGGTGTTTCCCCCTCCACAGACAGCTAGATAGATAAAGAGAATAATAGGCACAAGAGTGATAAAAGCAATCCCCGCTACGAAGGAGAACCCATATCACGAAATAGACACCAAAGTGATAAAAGAAAACCCCACTACAGAGGAGAACCTATATCACAAAATATAGACACGATAAGTATTATGCTAGCAAATATACAAGAAATAAGAGAGTGTTACCAATAGTCTTTGGCTCCCTCTTGGCTTGATAGACGTGATGTTGAGCTCTTGCAAGAGATCTTTGGCTATTGGTGAGACTTTAATCTAGCAAAGCTTCGCTATAGAGACATGATGTAGAAGAGAAGAGCAAGAAGAGAGCAAGTTGGAGTGAGTTCAAGTGAGAAGTGTTGCAAATGGGAGTAAAAAGGTGAGTTTTGTGTAGCTGCATGGGCGGGAAGAGTTGTTACTTTGAGAATCCTACCACGACGATATGTGTCATAGACAAAGACTTTTAAGATTCCTTGTTTGACTTCGAAAAGTATGTGGACGCTGGCACGCTGGCACCACACGTGCGTCTGACTCATAATTTCTCAAGAAACAAGGTGGCAGATTGTTGTCACTTCATCATTGGTCCTTATGGAGTTAGAATCACAAAATTTTGACTCATAAGGTTCTCAATGTCATAAATGTAGTTAGGCACCATAAATGTGGGGCACAAATAAATAAATATGAAATTACCTCGAGGTGCAATTTTATGACATTACATAGGGTTAGGTTAAGGTTAGGATTAACATTCTAGGATGAAGGTTAGGGTTTAAATAGGATTAGAGTTAGAGTAACATAAGGTTAGGGTTAGGGTTAGAGTCACAATAAAGTTTAGGGTTCAAGAGTTAGAATTAACATTTGTGTTAGAGTTAGTTATAGGTTAGAATTATGATTATAATTACGATAATGCTTATGGTTAGGGTTAGGGTTCAATTAAGGTTAGGGTGGGAGTTAGGGTTCAATTAGAGTTAGGGTTAAGATTTAATTAGGGTTAGGGTTAGGATTAAGGGTAGGGTTCAATTAGGGTAATTGTTACAGTTTTAGTTATGATTACAATTATTATTATGATTATTGTTAAAATGGTGTTACACTTAGGGTTAGAATTAGTGACATGGTAGGTTAAGATTATGGTAAGAATTGGAATTAGAGATAGGATGAAGGTTAGAGTTAGGGTTCAATTAGGGTTAGGGTTAAGAAAATAGGATAAAGCTTGGGGTTAGAGTTAGGATTAGGGTTGGGTTAGGGTGAGGATTAAGGTTTGAGTTTAATTAGGGTTAGGATTAAGCTTATGTTAGGGTTAGGGTTATTATTTTAGGATAAAGATTGGGTTCAAGGTTAGGGTTAGGATTATAGGATACAGCTTTGAGTTAGGGCTTAATTACCATTAGGGTTAAAATTAAGATTCAATTAGGGTTGGGGTTTAAGTTCAATTAGGGTTAGGGTTCTAGGATAAAGTTTGGGGTTAGGCTAAGGGTTGGGGTTAGGGTTAGGGTTAGACTCACTAGTCAAGATTAGGATTCAATTAGGGTTAGGGTTAAGGTTCAATTAGGGTCAATGTTAGGGTTCAATTAAGATTAGGTTTTATTTAGGGTTAGGGTTAGGGTTAGGGTTCAATTATAATATAATATTATTGTTACTTATAATGAGAATTTATTTAATATAAATCTAACTCAACTCTAACTCAAACTAAAACCCTAACCCTACACCCACAATAATTATAAATCTAACCCTAATTGTAATTTTATCTCTAACCTTATCATTAACACTAAATATAAAACTAACACTAATTCTAATAGTAACCTTTACCCTAATAGTAGCTCTTAATCTATCTATAACCCTAACCTTAATTTATTTAATTTTATCTCTAATTGTAACATGAACCTAACCCTTATATTAACCATAACTGTAACCCTAACCCTAATTTTATCTCTTCATTAAAACTAACCCTAATCCTAACCCTAACTTTAACCCTAACCCTATCCCCAACCCTAACTCTAACCCTAATCCTATCCCCTACCCTAATCATAATTGTATCCCTAATTGTGTCCCTAACCCTATCCCTAACCCTAATTCATTTAATATTTAACATGTTGTGTAGTGAATGCTACTAGCATATATATTTAATAATATATATAAAATACACTAAGAGATCTTTCTCGAGAAGGATATCTCTCAACGTATTTTATATATAATTTTTAATATATATCTCTCAATGCTACCTCATACAAATGTGCCCATTTATTATTTGTTAAATAATTCGCTTTCCCAACTTTGAATTGATGCAATGGAGTTTAATTAGAAACATGTATGCATAAAGCAATGTCGCAATTATATTATTGGTTTTAGGTGTCAAGCTGGTAGGGTATTATTCAAGCTTTCTTAAGGCATTTCGTTAGGAAACTCTTCCTTCATTTGTTTGTGGTCTCATATAGCAACACAGTAGCTATTAATAATCCATCCTTTCACTTTCAACTATGTTGATTTAATTGTACTTAAGAGTTATACCTGTAGTAGTCTTGGTTGTGCCTTTGGGAATTGGTTTTATATTGAGTGTATGCCCTTATATAGCATATCTTTATTGTGTTTGTCTTAACTATGAAAAATTCATTTTTAGAAAAGTAGAGTATAACTTTGATAGTTTGAGAGAATCCAGTGTTCAAATCCAATTTAAGTCATTTTTAGGAAAAGCTCATATATGTGTTAACGAATAGAAGTCTTAAAAGAGAATGAACGTATTTTATAAAGGTAAGAAGGGATTTTGAAAGGGCCTAGACCCTTATACAAAAAGATCATAAAAATAATAAAGGAAAGGAGAAACTAGGGTTCGGACCCTTTACAAAGTTTTCATAAAATAAGGCAAAACAAACCCAAATCGACCAAGATACAGTAGAGAAACAATACAACTAAAAAAACAAAAGAAATGAATGTTACAAGTATATACTTTGGTTAACTTTAATACTGTGAAACCAACTTTTGGAATGATTGTATCCATGTTATAATGTAAGATTGGCATAATATAGTGTCGTAAATTGCATACCCTTACAATTTCACACTACATTTTATGCCTACTTTGGTGTCCATTTCCCTAGTGTTTGTGTATGTTCGTTTAAGCCCTTGTAATAGCCCTTTTCCCCTCTCAAGATGCTCATACCTTCTCTATCAAGGTCACCTTTTTGTGCCACTTGTGTGTTTCTCTTATGTTTTTGTCTCCTATCATTTTTAGTGTAAATTGTTTGGACACTAGCACGTAGTGCAGACATCCATGCATAGCACTAGCATCTTAGGACAATTTTTGTTCAAAGGCTCATTTTGAGTGTTTTTCCACTTGTCACCCTTTCAAATCAGTCGAAACAACTCAAAATGATTCGTAATGGCTCAATAGCCTCTCACTTCCCTCCTCTTCTCACTTTTGAATCTAATATTTTATTTTTGGAAAAAATCTCTAGGATCTTAGCTATCTAGCACTCTCAAGTTTTACATTGCTCTCTACAACTTGTTTAAGCTCTTTACAATGCTCTCACAACAATCTTTCTAGCTCTCTTATTCTTTGTTCGGCTTTCTCAAGCCTTGCTAGTACTATCGTTATTTTTTCTTGTATATTTGAGCATCTTAGAGATTTATCACATCCCTTATCAAATCATTTATCATTTTATCAAATCAGTTTTAATTTTACATATCATTTATCCTTTTTATCTATCTTATTTGTTGTGGAGGTCGAAACAACAAAGTAGGGATTTGATTGAGGCAAACTCCCAAACAACCCCAAGTAATTTTCTCATCTTGTTGTGTTTGCAAGTTAGGGGTTTGATTGAGGCAAACTCCTAAGCAACCCCAAATAATTCTCTAGAGTTCAGACCACATTCTGGAAGTTGCTTCTCACGTCTATGTTGGACAACAACACAAGGACGTTCACATGATGCAATGTCATTCTTGACCAAGACTCAAATTTAAACACTAAGTTCCTTATTTCTATATACTTTTCATTTTTGCAGTCATTGCATTTTATTTACTTTTTTGTTTTCATATATTTTCACCATTTTATTTCCATTTAAGCATTTTAACTTATTAATCTAGTCTGAGTGTATGTAGTGAAGTTTACTTTCAAAGGAACTTAGTCGTATTTTTGTCAGAATCAAATTTCCTACATTGCATGTAATTGTATTCTAACTTTATTACATGGGAACTCTTTTGGGGTAGAAAATTTTATGAAATTTTCTATTATATTATTGTGCATTAAATAGAAAACAACATATAAATTATGACAACTTGGAGGTATACAAAAATTCATGTTTATATAATAAATTCATTTAAGGGAGTAGAATTGAAAGCTTGTGTGATGTTTACATGTATTTAATTTTTGCAAATATGTAAAATAAATTGAAAACTATAAAATGTCAAAATATTAGTCAAGGGTCTTTGGAGTGTCTTGATAATTACAATTAGATATTAGAGGTGAAAGCTAGTGCAAAAACTATTTCCATAAGTATAATATTTCCCCATTTACTTAGCATTATTAAGTTCTTCCTTGACATAATTCAAACATAGCTTTTATAAAATTGTCTTTTAACTTGTAATTCTCTTAATGACTTATGTATCTATTCATCTATGTCAAAGGAGGCAACTAAAGGAGTGTGAATTTAGTTGATCACTCAAGTAAAGAAATATATGTTCATGTTTGTATAAAAATTATTATGTCCATACCCTATAACCAAGCAAACTTAAACAAATGAGAAATAAGCTAATCTCCCTTGGATAGCAAACTAAGAAAGATTAGGCAAAGGAACAAAATGATATTATTTTATACTAAGAAAATCATCACCGTCAAATAGATCCATAGGGAAGTAGAAATGTCTTCACATAATTTTTAAAGGAAATAGAATCATCTTATTATTTCAAAGGGAAACAAAATTATCATCCTATAACTTCACGTGAAATAGAACTATTGATATCTAAAGAAGAGCTTCATTTTACTTGGTTAGGTTTAGACAATGGATCAAATTAGTAAACAAGTATTGGTCAAGAAGACTAAATACTTTTAAATTAAATGGTTATCTTAGCAGGAAGCAATCAAAGAGGAATTGTCTAGGGAAAAGGGGTTCTAGAAAGGGTTGTATACCCAAAAGTTGGGGAAGTATCCAAGAAATGGATTATCATTTAAACATTTATTTCAACTAATCATTCAAGAGAATCACTCAATTGGAACTAAGAATGAAATGACCAAGATAAATAAGATAAAACATATTCATTGTATACTTAGAAGAATCTCGAATAGATTGCTTGACTCCTTGAGGCTTTAAGCCAAATTTTAATGCGAGACTCAAGATTTTATATATATACACTCCTAGAAAACGACAACCTTGATACACTTCCAATAGGGGAGTGTATTCTTTAGTCAACGACTTAAGACTCAATTTGCCCTAATGAATCTAAGTCTTTTGCCATGTACCTATCCTATATGGATAGATGTTTATCTCATTTGGATAGACATATATCCTGATGGATAGAAGATTACCTATCCCATACTGATAGAGGTTTGTCCTGTATTAACAAATGTTCATCCCACATGGATAGAAGTACTTGCATATTCAAATGAATTAACACTTAACAACTTTGAGTAAAAAATATAAACAAGAAAAAATTAGTGGTAAATGAATCAATACTTGACTCAAGGTGTTTTGTATTGCATTGATATATTATCTAGCCTCTAAAAATTCTTTTGAAGGAATTGAAATCTAGCAAATCACCATGGTTATGGTTGGAAATCTTTCCCCTCTATAAATATTCCCCAATAATGATGACCCAAGTTACCTTCAAGCTCTTTGTAGCTTCATATAAATAGTTATGGGCGAGATATAAATATTTCTACTCATCATATTTCAATGGGAGGTATCAATAATATTGTAACTCTCCTCACAAGTGGAGGATGGTGAAACTCTGGAGCAACCTTCCACCTCCAAGAAAGGAAAGAGAAAAGTTGAGGCAAAAGAGGGTTCTTCAAGAAAAAGGATCCATCTAGACAATGGCACTCCTTTAGTCAACCTCCCTCAACCTCCACAATCTGTGGATACTCAACCATGGATTAATAATGTCTCTTACGATGTTGGTCTTGTATCTTCACATGTTGGTTACCATTGGAAACAGATTTTTGTAAGAAACCCATGCAAAGCACTTGCACTCCAAGATCGCACCTCGTCCATCCAAGATTTAATGATTAATACTAAAAATTTAATGCAAATGACAAATGAAGTCATGGATAAGCAAACGGAAACTCTTGACACCCTCACAACTAATGCTTTCAAGCTTGAGGCTCATTACGATCTTCATTCAATGGTTTGGAATGTTCTTGCTAAATCAAATCCACTCTTGAATTTACCAAAGGGTTATTGACTTGAGCATTCACAATACTAATGCATTTATTAAGCAGGAGGAAAAGCTTGACCATGATTCAAGGCTTCTTTGTTTTTCTACTTCTTTGTAATGGATCCAAGGCTTCTTAGTTTTTGAATAATATTCAAATTGTATGTAATTTTAAAATAGAATAAATATAAAAGACTTTTTGAATATTTAAATACTATATATAAATAGATATTAAATAGATTGTGTAAAAAATATAATTATATAATAAATATTTAAATTATATAGATTGTGTATAGAATATAATTTGAATGCATATAAATTTCACCATTACAATATAAATTAATCAAAAATAAATAAATAAAAACATAAAGTAAAAGATTATTTAATCATAAAATTAATATTGTATATATATATTCCATTTGATGCGAATAACAGGTATTTTTTCTGAATACACAAAACCATTACAATCCACCTTGATAATGTTCCTTGTCTTTTGTCTTTATTTTCCTTTAACAATGTATGTTCAAAAACTTACTCATCGATATTTAATATCTAATTAATCAGATCAATCTATTGCTATATTATCAATTTTTAATTGGATCTTCAAGGGCAATCGCATAAGATATAAACGTTGATTTATGTGGATGACCAAGAGACAATGCTCGTTACATCCTTCCAGTGATCCTGTCTATTTGAAAGCAAATAATAGTTAACTTATTAGCTGCTCCTGTCTATTTGAAAGCAAATAATAGTTAACTTATTAGCTGCTTATTGGCCTTCGAATATTAATGTTTACCTTTGCTATTTTAAAGGTTATTCTGTAATTGATAATGCTTTAATAATTGCTTCGTTGGATGATGCTGGTGCCATTGTCAATATGGAAGTAAAGGAAGCACTTGGATTTCACCTTATGTAAGCTAGGCTATTTGAGAGCATCATTGGGATGACATTTTTTAAGTTTACGTGGTTCAAAGTAAACAAACATAAATTACAAGACCAGGGACAAGAAAATTGAAAGCCCGAGGAGAATACCGTGTATTCATTCATATCTATCCTATTAACAAAATCATCATCTATATTTGTTTCATTATATATTTTGTTTTAATTTCAAACGGAATGCCGTGTACTTCAATGCATTGCTGTGGCCTTTTAATTTCAAATTAGCAAACTTCTACCCGAGAATGGAATGAATTAACTAAAACATAAGTTCTCCTGACCATTTTGCAAGAAGAAGAAAGCGAATGGCAGCCCATGGATTCATAAATTGTATGTGCAAGCATATGGTGGAGCCTTGCAAAGTAGATTATCTTAATAAATCAGTACTTTGAGACTGTTTACACTTAATGAGGGAAGGGAGAAGTTAATTAGATAGGCATTGGATTACAAGTGCAGCAACTAATGTCATAATGATAAATTAGAAAGTCCACATTAGAGAAAACATGGAGGCCCACCCAATATGATCTGATGATAAATAAACATGTAAGAGAACAAAAATGTTTAAACCAAGTAGCGATGGATAGCATCTTCATGTAACTTTCTTGAATTGAATATTTCTTGACTATCCCAACTTCCTAAAGTTAATCTATTGAATGATAAAATCATTGCTTACACAGATTACCAATTTGTATTTTTTTATTAATGTAATAAATAGCATTGCACCAGTAACACCTCTCGATCTTTTCATTAGATTATACTACAGTCCTGATGGCTTTGATCCTTGGCATTGACATGAGAAGATGAACTCAATATCCATCCTCCTAGGCATCAAATTTTCACAAGCAATACTACAATTCTTGATATCATAGGACAAATAATGGGATTTTAGAGTAGTCCATAATAAGTGCATTCTTGTGCAGATCAAAAAAATTGTCAGATCCTGCCCCATACAACATAACATATGTAGCCCACAGAAATCATATGCACCATATGAAAAGCTACATTTTGTTAATACTGATCCTAGTCATAACTTTTTACTGAACCCACATAACCTAAAGATAAAAAACATTGGGCATATAATTATCAACACAAAGATTCCGCTTATCTCAAGCTGCCCTAGTGGCCCTAGCTAATTGGCTGTCCGTAATTGTGGCTTTTCTCAGAAGGTTAGCTCAAGCAGTTGGTTATAACTCTGAAATATACACCCAACTTCCAACAAAACAAATTCTACCGAGTTAAATTGCTTCATAGCTTCTTTGTCCAGAGAAATCAGAAAGAATACTGCAGCTACTAGTTTAAAATTACCGATCCTGCAGCACATTCACAAAAACATTGGTGCCATAACCAATGTAATTGTTGCAAGCATCTTGATGAGCACATGGAGTGATGGCCCAGCAGTATCTTTGAATGGATCTCCAACTCTGCATCATATGGCCCAGCAGTATCCTTATAAGTAAATCATAAGGCAGATATTTGACAAGAAGATGAAAGTAACATGATAAACCAAAGAGACCATAATAACACATCGTAAGAGCCACATTGCCTTCTTTTACTTACGTGTCTCCTGTAACTGCTGCTTTATGAGCCTCACTTCCTTTTCCACCAAGAGCACCACTTTCTATGTACTTCTTTGCATTGTCCCAAGCACCTCCAGAAGTATTCAGAAACAAGGCCATCAGGATACCAGAGACTGTTGCAAACATTAACATCGAGGCAACAACTTTGGCACCAAGTAAAGGCTGATCGGTGTATTGTCCTAGAATCTTAAACAAGACACCTGCATAGAACAGACATACATAATTCCAAATAAAAGGCACAATGCTAATAACAAACAGAATTAAAGAAAAAAGATCTGGTAATAAACTTGAGCTTATCCTCCAAGATATTAAGGTGCAAATACTTATAATTTTTCACTTGAGCATAAAAATAAAACAAAAAACAAAAATTTACTGTATTATTTTAGAAATCACAATTATTAAGTGAGCAATGTAAATATGTCGAGAAATTATTTAAATGACTGCTTGCAAATAAAATGCTGTAGTGAGGGTTAAGAGATGATCTGGACCATACAAAACACATTAGCAAATAATGAAATTTAACAATCAAAACTGTAACATATCAACAAATCAGAAGAAAATCATGAAACCGAACATCAAATTCAACACAAATTCTCTGGCATAGAAATACAGCATTTCATAATGTCATTGTTGAAATGTTTTACCAGTGATAATGGGAGATATAACTGCTAAAGCACCAGGCTTTATCATCTCTCGAAGGGAAGCAGATGCTACTATTGCAACACAACGCTCATAATCCGGTTTCTCTTGGTAAGTCTGCAACAAGCATTGCAAAATCTCAGCTGTGAAATCCTAAGAGATGTCAAATCAAAATTTAAAATTATGGATAGAGATTTTTTCTTCAGGCAACTACACTTCTATCATTATTCTCCAAGCAAATCAAGGAAAATGCAACTGTTTCTTTTTGTGGAGAGGAGAATTGGTACAAAAGGAACAGTGAATTTATCTCCACACTAACCATTATGCCAGGGCGGTCAATAAACTGCCTCCGCACTTCATTGACGACTTCCTGTGCAGTTCGACCAACAGCAGCACATGCCCATGCACTGAACAGATATATAAGCATTGAACCCAACAGGCCTCCAACAAACACCTCTGGAATAGCAATATCAACCTGTAAAGAACTCAGAATTTATGCATTAGACATGTGAATCCTTGTAAAAGTTCTATCAAACTCAAAAAGATTATCAAACTGATGACACAAGTCGGTTTCAAGAAATCAAGCATCTAAAAGAAGGAAATCTGTCTAGTGCCCATAGAATATAAAAGTATGCATAGATTTGCTCTCACTGATTCAAACAACAGAAACATTAAACAACACAAAGACACAACTAATCATGTTCAATTGGTGCTTGGTGATAACTAGAAGGAAGCAAGGTACAAAGAAATGCTTCCTAAATTAATCTTAAGATTAGAGTATTATGCAAATTCTAGACCTTTACAATTATAGAAAGGAGAAACACATATAAACATAAACAAAATTATACCACAACACAGGCATACATGGGGAAAATCCTTTTGGGACAAAAACCCCACACTCCAAAACATGAACCAATTGTATCATCAGCAACAAAGGTTATAACACAATTTCAGGATCATGACCTTACAAGAGTATCACAAAATATACAACTCTGGAGTAACCAATAGCATATTAATGCCCGCAAATCAACTATCGAAACCTCCATCTCATGAACTCAATAAATAGGAGAAGTAACATACGAAACAATCAAATGATAACTCATGTTTAAAATGTATGTCTTGATTAACCCACTTTTTTTCCAAAAATAAACTCTGCCATTTTTTAGGGATTAGGGTTTAATTTGCCTTGTTTTTCCTGTTTTAAACTTGTGAAATTGAATTCAATTTACACATTCAGTTTGTCATGTCAATGCCATGTAAATGTAAGACCACTATGATTAGTACAAACATTTGCAGGGTCTACTCAGCCTACCTTTGAGATCACCACAATCTACCTGAAAATTCCCACAATCCTAAGCATATTGTCAAATCCAATTTTCCAAGAATTTGCTTACCCGCTATCTTTCTGTCAAACATGTATAATCATGTACCTCTTAGCAAAAGAGTTGCTGGATGTGCTGAAATAAGCCCTAAGGAATATTTCATCAAAGCTTATCAAAATAGCAAGTACATATCACCATAAACGGTTTTAGGGTTTGTGTTTAAAATTTGAATATCTTATCTAATCACAAAAATTCTAAGTTACCGGTTCGGGTTCGGGGACGGGTTCGGGTACGAGAACCCGGTACGTGGGTACGGGCAAAATTTTTTTAGGGGTTTGGGTACGTATGGGTACGTGTGTATATATATATATATATATATTAATAATTTAATATATTATAAATCTATATATATGTATTATATATACAAAAAAATAAGAGAAACATAGAGAATTGTAAAACTAAATCATTTCATAGTATGATACTTGATCATTGATCAATGCCAAATGCCAAAGATAAATATTAAATGCCAATTGATAGTTGAAAAATATTCAAATAAAATTACTGAATTACAAAATGTAGTTCATGAAACATTGAAAATTTGAAACATGATTCAATGTTCATTGTTCATATGCTCATCAATCATCAAAAGGATTGTCAGAATCATCATGACTTGGATTTTGAGTGGTTTCAACTTCAAAATCATCATCATTTGAACCCAAAGCGGATCCAACACCATGTGATATGTCATCAATATCACCCACATCATCCATAGTGGCTCTAACAAGATCCTGAATGGTTGCATCCAAGTCAGTAGACTCGGGTGCTACATCCCAAAGCCTCGCTGCCCCCTGCCTGTATTGAGGATCCTTACGTGACAGAAGACGCAAATTGGAATGAATATACACTAAGTCTTCAGCTCTTTTTGCAGCCAACCGGTTACGCTTCACTGAGTGGATAAAGGAGTATGTACTCCAATTCCGTTCAGCGGCAGAAGAGCTTGCAACCTGGAGAGAAAACCAACAAAATTAAAAAAAAATAAAAAAATGCAAGATAAATTCAAGAATGTTAAGTGTTAAATTTTACAATACAAGTGGCAAAAAAAAAAACTTACTTGTGAGAGGATCTTGATTGCAAGAGGTTGGAGGTACATATAATCTTGACCATGGAGGTACCACCATGTAAGACCATCCATTTTGTATTGGTCTCTAGCAACAGAAGCGGTATGATTTTTTGATTTTCCTGTGACAAACATTCCAAATTCTCTCATGACACTTGCATGCACTTCTGGATCACTGAACATTCTACTAAATGTCGTCTTATACCCATTAGCAACTTCAGCATCTCTATATGGCGGTATTCTCCCTGGGATAGAAAGCACTTCAGTGGTATAGTACCTCGGAGATAGGGCATATGCAAGGAGGTGCAATGGAGTTGTCATCTTGTTCCAACGATGAAGAACAATTGCTTCCACCCTTTTGTACAAGGTGTCTTCAGGATCATTCTCTTTTTTTTGTATTTCTATTTTTATTTTTTCCAACATTGTGTCCATGCTATCATAGACATCCCCCAAGCATGGTTCATCTGTATCAGCAAACCGAAGCATAGACATGATAGGTTCGGTGAATTCCAATACATAATTCACACGATCCCACCAATCGTCATTCAAGATCAATGCCTTGACTTTTTGGGCCCTCTCTGAATTTGATTGCTTCCATATACTCCATTGGTTGCTAATAACCATTTGACTCAATGCATCTTTCACCTTCACAAGTCGTCTCAGAACAATTGTGTGAGATGCAAACCGGGTCTCGGCAACCTAAGAACATGTTAATAGTAAGTTAATAACACATTTAAAATATGTAAATAATGCAAAAAATTATTTTATTCAATTATGTAAAACATGACATAAATGATAAATGAAACTAAATATATTAAATTTTAAAATTTACCTTCAACAATTCCAATGTTGAAAAAGTTCTGAAAATTGCTTGTGACATATGGTGGTTTGTCACAAACATCTGGATCTCCTCAGACTCCTGGTATATTTCTTTCACCCACTCTATTTGGGTGCCAATTGCTTGCATCACCAAATTGAGGGAGTGTACAGTGCACGGTGTCCAAAAGATGTGCTCATATCTGGCCTCTACCAAAGCACCTGCAGCCCTGCAAACTTTTGCATTGTCCGTAACTACTTGGACAACATTTTCACTACCCACCATCTCTATGGAGTCAATGAGAATCCTGGAAATGAACATGCATCTTTCACTTGCCCTTCACAGTCAACCGCCCTCAAAAACATTGCCCCCTTGGGGGACACTGCAATAACATTAATCAATGGACGGTTTTTGCAATCTTTCCATCCATCGGAAACAATAGATACACCTGTTTCAACCCAAGAATCTCTAATTGGTTTTAGTTGGGCCTCTACATATTTCCTCTCTTTTTGCAATAAGGTGGTACGCACCTTTTCATACCCAGGACTTGTGAAATCAGGAGGTGCACTATTTATTGCTGACACCATGTCCTTCCAATATGGTGATCTCACCAAGTTGAATGGAAGACCATTGGCATAGAGGCAACGTGCAATTTTTTCTTCAGCAATATCTCTTGCCTCCATTTTAAATGCTTTCTCTAATGGACCTCTCTTGCGGGTGGTGGTTTCTGGTTCTTCATCTTCTTCTTCCGTAGAGGGTATAGACAAGAAGGGATGTCTAGAGGGCCTAACTATCTGATGAGTGGGTAATGTTTGTTTTTTCTTTCCGGAACTATAACTAGTTTGTTTTCCTCTTGCAATTGAATTGTCGGCATCTTCTTGTTCTTTTATAAATGCTGCTATTTGTACAGCAGATAACCCCTTCTTATCTGGGCCCACACACATGTTAATCCCTTTACCACCAGGGCCCATAAAATGAAGTTTTACTCGGTAGTAGGAGCTATTATATTGTACATTGCAAAAATTACACTTCCAAACAAACCCCCCACCTCCAGGAATTTGTGAAATTCGTGTGGTATGTCTCCATAAAGGAGATCCTTTATCAATTTTAAACTTTTGGCTTCCATCCCCACCCACTGAACTTTGACTACTAGCCATTGTTGCAATCTATAAAAAAAATGAAAAAAAAATATATATTTGAAAAACTTCTTCACAAACTTGAAAAAATTCATCAAAAACTAAGAAACTTAAAAAAATTCATCAAAAGATTGAAGAATAGGGTTTAAATGCATACCTTGAACACTTAAATCTCCTTTGTAGAAGCTATTTGCCACTCCACAATCGATCTCCTTCAAATGCAATCACCTCCCTTCAAAATGCTAAGATGGACACAAATTATGGAGAGAGCAAAATGACAGGTAAAAATGAAATGCTTTAGTGTTAAAAGGCCTCATATTGGGTCGTTTTAGGGTTTTGTAGCAAAATAGAAATTAAAAAATTGTTTTTTTTTCACTTTTGGGCCCACTTTTGAAGTGCTGGGCCGTGGGTTCTCAGGGGTTCGCCCGGGTACGCGGCTGGTACCCCCGGGTCCGCGTACCCACGGGCCTGGTACTCGCTGGGTACGCACAGGGTGCGTGCCCACAGGCGAACCCGTACCGGGTTCGAGGCCTGTGGGTACGAATCCGGTAACACAGCAAAAATTCCAATTTGATTTACCACTTTCAAGTGTCACTATCCTATAAAACTAGTTCAGCATGGATTTTGAATGTTTAACTACAAAAAGGTTATCTTTTCAATGTGGGTAAAATTGTCAACACCTGTGCAGCAATCCTTGTCTAGTACAGGTCATACAGACAAGACTAGGGAAAAGACTCTTCCTTTTCTGATCGTCAGTCCGCCGGGTCTGTCATGGCATGATCCATTTCAACTAGAAACGAAATGAATGATTGAAACATTTCTTTTTTTCTCTTGATGATCTAAACAAAATTGAAAAAAATTTGTTTCTCTATTTCTAGAGAAAATCATTCCAATATTCGTACTGTTTATATTATTCCTCTTTCCAACATTATTTGTTCATTTCTTGAAATAAGTAAGTTTTTTATGTCCTGTTATCGCAGAAGCAAGCCTGAAATAGCATCTAAGCTAAGCTAGATTGTGCACTCCCTACATGCATACATGCATAGATATCTTAAATACATCTATTTAAATATGCTGAGAGATATTAGCCTTGAGGCACCTATCTATCCTATATAAAAATTTAATACAGGCACCACAAGACTGATATCTCTCAACAATTTTTAGATAGATGTGTTTGAGATACCTATGCTAGTATCATATATTATTTATATATCTATATTATGAATATCAATTTTATATAGCTATTTAAATTACTACATACACGCATGGACACATTAATAGATAAGTAGGGCATAGAGCTATTTTATTTCAGACATTATTTACTTCATCTTGTGCTTGGAGAATGATTTTATTTTTCAATATATATTTATCAGTTTTAAATAGTTATCAAATTACTACATACACACATGGACACATTAATAGGTAAGGAAGACATAGAGATATTTTAATTACTTAAGAGCTAGTTTATTTACTTGGAGTTATTTTATTTTAGTTTTCAAAGAGCCACCATTCATTGATTAATAATTTTCTTTGTTGGCTGCCAAAGTTATTTTTAATATTTATTTTGTCGGGTGTGGGGAGTTTCTGAGAACATACATACTCGTGCCATTACACCCTACACCTTGCTCCCACTGTAGGTTACGCCTCTCAGCATAATGATGTATAGTCAATGCCATAGCTAAAGAAGTTCCATAAAATAGCATCAGTTACTCTTGCCTCCTGTGACTCTTATACCCAAGAGCTTTCACGGAAATTTTGAAGCAAGTTCAGTAATACTCATTTCAGATGCAGAATCTTTAAACATTGAATTAATGTCTTTTTCCATCTAACAGTGACACAACATGCATACAAAATAGTATGCCTACGACAGCCCATAGACCACATGCTTCAGAACATTTCCATCAGTACCCACATAACAGCAGCAAATATAGCTTGGAACTGATACTTATAACTTGATCTAATGTTTGTCACCATAATAGCCATGTAGTTTGAAGCATGCTTGATAATACTTGTTTATCCAATTTGAGGCAAAACAGAGCAACATATAGAAGTCGTAATTTCAGAACCAGTGGCCAAAGAAAAAGTAAAAAGAGTTGTGCCAATAATGAGGTAAAACTTTGCAAGTGCCCACAGATTTCTGCACTTTGCTTGTATTAATAATCTTCTAAACATTTTGCAACACACATAGATACAGGAGCATGCAAACTTATCACCACAGACGGATTCAGATAAGACTGTGGCACTACCAACCAAACAATGTTCCTAAAAACTAGATGTCCCTCAACAGCATTTAAATCCTCGTGATGGCAAGCAACAAGAGTATCTTCACCATTTGCTGTTCCATCAACGTTCACCTCATCTCCTAGTTTTGCTGGGCTGCCAATTTTCTAAATAAAAATCTCAATCCTTGAGGGCATTGTGCATATATAACCTAGCACTATTTGTGCCTAAACATGTAGGCTGCTTGTTGCAGATTATAACTGAATTGAATAATGTAGACAGGCCAGCAAAGGGATAAGAATGGGTTCTTGGTATAGAGTTAGAAGGTTGCAGCCTAGCAGCATGAGAAGAACCCAGACTGGTACCAAACAGAATAGAGCCGCAAGTTAGTGGCTAGAATAACAGTAACAGTAATGCCAGGAACAGCATAATGGTGCTGCAAGGGACCTTTATGTTCTCATCCTAGGGGTTTAATTGTGGGACCTCAACTTTGGTAGTCAATCATGCAGCAAAATTCTGCTCTGCAATCAATTATTATTTGTAATTTAACCTTAGTCCATCATGATTTATCAGACAGTTTCCAAGCCCTCCAGTCCTATTAAAAAGTAAAAGTCATCCAATGAGTTTAGTGGGATAATTTAGCTTCCTCATTACCAGAGAAACAGCCGTATATTACATGTAAGATTCATGAAATTGATACAATTTCAGCTAAGCTCAATTACATATGGGATACCTATATTTATGGGCAAGCAACAGAAAAGATTTTTATGTGACAAAACGCTAATGCTAACTTTGAAATGCCTAACTAGGAATTATGACATTATGCTAAATATAACAGATGTGCCCATCATGCCTCTCAATTGAATGAACATTGGAGCACAATTCTTTTAACATTTCTTCTTAAAAAGTGGTGAAGATACCTTCTCTAGATGATATATAAATTGCAATGAGAAGGTTATTCAAATATGAGTGGTAATAACCAAAGTTTTAGGACTCAGACTCGGCAACCCAAAATAGTTTCAAACTTTCAAATGTATAACAGCATCATAAGTTTATAAATGTTTACATATAATGATATGTCAAAATGAGAAAAACAACCAAATACAATCTACATCTTCCTCTTTGCCCTCCTAATGCAACTCAAATTTTCAGACCTTGAACTACAAGGTCCTGCAGTATTTCGATCTCATATGCTCCTCTTCTCCGCTTCTTCCAACCCTATTTCAATGTGCAGACATGTTTTGGGCAACCTTGACCAAAAGAAATGAAAAAAAAAAAAACAAGTTTTAATATGCTGCTAACTGTCTCCAGTTGATGCCGAGAGTCCTAAGTCGGGACTCGTGAGTCTGACTCTAGGACTCACATGAATCACTCACCAGGACTTGTCGAGTCCTAGCCTGGACTCTCCAGGGCTCAGCTCAAGAGTCCATGGCGAGTCAACTCGGTTAGCCCTAGGACTTGCGAGTCCCACGAGTCTTTGCTAGAACTCACCAAGTCCTCAAACACTGGTAACAACAGACTAAAACAAATAGATGCTCGATAAAATGTCCTATGATCAAAATTGACATCAATGGAGAAGAAAATCTGACATAATCTTCACTATGAAGAATCTTGTTGAAGCTAATAATATCCCAAGAGTGATAATGGTAAAGATTTGCAATGAACATAAGTAAAATGTGTGATATGGTGTAGAAACCAGTGGTGCAGAGGCCAATGACTCCTCTAATGCGGTGCATCTTGTGTTAATGGAAACTTCTAATTATGTTGATGCTAAATAGTAAGACACAAGTCAACTCAAAACAAATCCAATTTGAGGGGGCAAAATCTTTGTAACTGTCCCATCCTATATAATCAGGACAAATTTCAACTTTCAATATGACAAGATCGGAGGGGAAACATTTAAAGTGTCTTCCCAGTTGTACACAGCTAAAATATACTTATAGCAATAGCCATTAAATCAACATTTGATCCACATGATGAATTATCTAGCGGAACAATCTCCCAAAGAATTTTGAAATTAATAGAGGATGTTTACAAATATCCTTTTCTGGAAATGAGAAGGTTTACCAAGCTTGTTACAAGAGTTAGGAACAAGTCACCCTCATTGGTAGAATACAAATTTTTATTCTAAGGGGACAAGAATCCCTAACAATAAAAAACTAAAAGATTGTCTTATTTTACATCCATAAAACTTTTTAAGTTATAATCATCCATAAAACTTGCACAAAAATCTCTTCCCAACAAAAACTTAGGGAAATGAAAAGCCTTTTTAAAATTTATAACGCTTGATGAAATATAAATCCCTTTTAGAATATGACTGGTTATATAAAAACACCAAAAAAATTAGTTCACAGACGGATTTGCAAAGGTATATCAAGAATGTTCACTATTGGAACAAACCAAGAGCATTTCATGATCCAGAATAAGGATGTAATTTGGTATCATCTTGTTGGCATTTAAATTAGCACCTCTAGAGTGCTGATTGTAAATGTTCAGCTATTACAAATGTTTTGCAACACTTCGTTATTTAAAGAGGATAAGTCCCCCTTTGCTGATGTAATGCGTAAGTGAGGGTCGAGTATACTAAGGTTCCTATCTTTTGGTACTCAGCGGTAGGACACAAGGGTGCACAAACACAATGCGCCGTAGCTAAGCTTTTTCTTTGGTTTTGGCAGATCTTAACTACGACTATTCTAGCTTTTAATCTATCCTATATCCTCAAGGTAAACAGAGCATGAGGGCATAGGAACGGGAATGGATTGGTTGGATCACTTGAATCTACCGTCTCCTTAAAATATGGCCGAGGCTCTAAACTCTCGGATATACGCTGGGATAAGGTTTGATACAAGCAAATGCTCTTCACGGTAAGTTGGATCTAAGACCTGCCAAGGAGTAGGAACTCCTATCCGAGGTATAGGCTAGGAAACGACTTACAAGAAACAACAAATTACGATGTCTTGGCCGACAAACTTGCTAGGGAGGAGGAACCCCTATCCGAAGTATAGGTTGAAGGACAATCCATTAGACAACAACAAACGACAACCGTTAATAATAGATATCCAAGGAGGAGGAAGCCCTATCCGAGGAGGGAAATGAAACAACAAGCTATTTAAACACAAGACATTATGGAAGAACTCAAATTTTTAGATCAAATTGCATGTGCCTTTTGATTTCTTTCTTCAAGCTTTCTGAATGAATTACAAAGATTGAGACAACAAAGGCATGAAATCATGCACAATTACGATCAACCAATGAACTCTCATCCAAGAGTGAACAAATATTCGCTTTCAAAGCTGTTGGCAACAAGGGCGCAACAATTTTGCATAGCAAGTAAAGGTTCCACAAATAATGAGCCCAAGGCTCTTATTTATAGAACTCAAAGGAGTAGGCAACCCTAAAATCTCCTTGAGTTAACATTGAATTCTTGCCAATTAATTAGCAAGATTTATTCCTAAAAAGGGGGAACAAACAGTTAATTGGAAATCTACTTCAGTTAACTAAAACAAAACAAAGAGTCAACTAGAAACTACTTCAGTTGACTGAAACTAAACTAAAGGTGAACTTTAATACAAAGTATGCCTCCAAAATAGACATCCACATTTAGTGGAGATCTGAGATCCACAAATTATGGAAGTCAATTAGACATCCTTAATCAGTGGGATTTGACAATGCATGATTTGTGGGATGTGGAGTTAACTTGGAAAGGGGCATCAAGTTAACTCCAATTACATTTAATGTCTTTTTGAGTTGACTTGGAAAGAGGCATCAAGACAACTTCAAGTATCATAAATGCCATTTGGAGGGTAGGACGTCCCAACTAGGTGTCTGACACCTCATCATCTTGAGTCAACAACTCCTTTGACCAGTCGTTGACTTTTTCTACCTCTTGCAAACTGCTTTTGATATTTGATCTTCTTTGCAACTGCATCATCCAGCCTTGTTGACATGGAATGTGGAAGGTAGTGTGGTAGTAACCGGTGGCAGCTCTATGTTTGGAATGACTACCTTCCGTATTTGGCTATGGTGTGAACAGTGATGTCATTAACGCCTCCCAAGGCGTCCAATCTTGACTACGGACTTTTCTTGATGCATGTTTGTGTCGAGTGTTTTCAGAAATTTGTGAAGTAGGACCATTTTGGTCTTGATTTCAACTTGAGTGCACTATATTCTGAAAAACTCGATCGTTGACTGTAAACACAGATATGTTAAGACAACTTCTGAAAACCCCTAAAAATAGCCACCCACCGAGAAGTATTTTTCCGGGAAAAATCTAGCACATGGGTTTTGTTCGTGCTTCAATTCTGAACAAACCCAGTTCCTTAGATTTTTTATTCTGAGACTTTTCCAAAAAAATCCCTAAAAATAGGGGCAACAAGTTTGTTGTTTTTGGAAATTTGAAGAGATGGGTTTTACTGGAAAATTATGCTAATCATACCCAGTTGGTCGGATCTGTGGTAGTCTGTTGTTTTTTGTGACATGCAAGAATTTTAGACAAAATAGAAGAGGAAGATGAGAGGAAGAATATAAGTTATTGCTGCCCTCTCTGAGAAAATTCTTTGCTGGATGCACCTTCTGAAAAGACAAACTTTCCCTATCACTGATCTTCAAAAAATCACGAAGAACGATTGAAGAACCTTCTTTAGATCTTGAAAAACATCATTGGAGAGCTTATTGCTGTTCAAACCCTCAACCTGCAAAGAAATGAGCATAATGGATGCCTAGGCTTGATCATATAGAGATTTGTGCTTGAATCCATGAAGTTTGGGAGCCTAACTCATGATCTAAACCTGATTTGGCTTCATCTGGAGTTCAAAAGGTAGGTTTCCACTGATTGTGGGGTGAATTGGCCAAGTTTGCCTCCAAAATATCTTATTTGGTCAACAAAACATGCCTTTGACCTTTTTGGGCGTCCCTTTTGAGTTTGAGTCCTTTTTTTATCATTTTTCATGTTAAATGATCTTTGTTTGCCCCTCGTTTCAAGTTGATCAGATGATGCTGAGAGGCTGACGACAGATTCATTGAGTAGCTAGATCTGTGCTGAGTAAACCTGCCTGGGAGGCATTAAGCCAAAAAGCTAAGTTTGTGACACTAAAAAGAAGGGCGCCTTTCTCAAGAAAGGACGCTTTTTCCTTGCCTTGGTCATTTTTTGATATTTGTTCTTTCAATCTCTTCATTCTGACCTCCTGTGCTTTGATTCAGAATTCCCGTTGATCGGAGAATTGGATAATCTCGTTTGATGTCTCATTAGGTAACCAGCTCTGCTCCTCAAAAGATGACTGGAGTTTCAAGTTACAGAAGTCAGTTAAAGGTCCCTTAATGTAAGGGCACCTCTCACTGAAAAGGGCACCTCTCACTGCAATGGTTTGACTTGTCGGATTCTCATGATTACAGATTCGTTGTCGAGCTACAATGGGATAGAAGAGATCTCTTGAAGGCGACATTTCTCAACTCATCATATCTTGACAATTTCATTCAAGGGCGCCTTTGCTTGAAAAGGGTGCCTTTTCCCATGTTGGACAATCATTTCTGATGATTTTCATAACTACCTCTTTGTGCTATGCTGACATTCGCCAGTGATCACTTTATCAAATGATCTTGCTGATTGTTCCGTTGTCGAGCCAGTAGGAGAACGCCATAGATGACTGCCTTGGATGATTCAACAAGCTATATTTGACCCTTGAGATTGAAGGGCGCTTTTCTCTAGAAAGGGCTCTTTTAGCATGTTGAGTGATTTCTCCTTCATAACGTTTCCAGAGTTAGCCAAATTTTGGCATTTTCCGGTTTTGAGAATCTCCTTCATCAAATAGCATCTTTTTCATCCTTTTTCGCCATGGTTGCGTCATTTAAGCTTTTGAAGTTTAGCTTTCAGCACCTGGTACTAGCCAATCTGCAATTAATGGCTGCAAAGCTCCTAACTTTGTTCCTAAAAAACAAAAATAGACCCACCAGAGTAAAACGTGTCTTTTGATGATTCTGACTTGACCAATGTGGTCATGAAGTCAATTAACCCTATCATAATCATTTTCAATCATTTTTGGTAAGGTCCTATTTTTGGGGATTTCCCTAAAAATAAGGGGCAAAAAACCCTAATTTTCAATTTTTCAGAATTTTGCACGTGTTCCTTGATAGAAACCCACAAAGACGCTATGTTTGGTTTGACTCAATTTACACAGAAATGCCAAAAATTTATTTTGGGTACAACACATCCAGAGCTTGCATGATTTGTAAAAATATATTATTTGTGCCAATATTTTGTACAAAAATGCCGGCATGCATGTACCGGTGGAGACAAAAATAATGGCTGCAAAGGGACTTTGTGTGCCAAGGTACAATGGGGTGGGTGGAGAATTCAAGTGAGTCAAAAGTTATGGGTCAAAATTCAGTAACTAGAGTTATTATGCCACACCCATATAAGAAATATGAGTCAATAATTATGTCCAAAGTTAGAAACATCGAAGTTCTTGGCATAAACCAGTACACTAAAAGATTTTCCGTGCCTGCAATAGACATTGAAATCCATACATTGTTAAGCTCTTCACTCTTTGGGAAGAGGGGTTAGCCTCTGTCATGGGATAATGATCTGTCTTTAAAGGATAAAATAAAATGATTGCACAAGAGGTTTCCCTCAAAACAACTTGAGATCTAAATAAACTACACCAGATATCATGAAAAGAGCTTACACAAATACTTAAAAAGAAGGACCAGTAATAAGTATACTCAAATCTCATGAAGATTGACAGAGAAAACATGTACCTGATTGAAAGTTTGATGGGCAAAAGATGACACTTCATCCATGTAGGCACTGAATAGAAGAAAAGAGGCCAGTGCAGCAGACCCAATTGCAAAGCCCTTGGTGGTTGCTTTCGTGGTGTTTCCTACTGCATCAAGTAGATCTGTGATTTCTCTCACACTTTCAGGCTGCAAGGAAAAAAAATTGCAGATTACTATACAGCTGATGTATAAACCTGGCAGCTGTGTTACATTGCACAATATAAATACAAGGAAGAATGCTCTATATAATTGTTTGTTATTTAGATTTCAGAAGCAAAAGACCTGTCCCAAGCCATTATATTTAAATTTCAGCCTCTCCAAATTGAAGTGACTAATGATATTCAACATTAACAATAATGACAAATGAATATGTTCATGAACAGTTAATCTCATAAAAATTATACCTGTTGACTCATTTCCACAATTCCACCTGCATTATCAGCTATTGGTCCAAACATATCCATTGTCAGAACATAGGCTGCTGTACAAAGCATTCCCATGGTGGCTACAGCTGTGCCAAAGAGACCACCTGTTGGAGTTCCGTCACTCTCAACAAGACCTGATGTACGGCCAAGCCAGTAAGCAGAAATAATTGATACAGAAATAGTAAGAACGGGAAGAGCTGTGGATTCAAGACCCAAACTAACTCCTGCAATTATATTAGTGCCATGTCCTGTAGAGCTTGATAGTGCCAATGTTCGTACAGGTTCATATTTGTAATCAGTATAGTATTGAGAGATCCATACAAAAACATATGCTGTTATGATTCCTACTAGCCCACACAGTGCAAAGTGTAACCAGGCTGCAGGAGCTTGATCAGTATAGAGAAGCCAACGCGTAGACTGTATCAAAAAACCCCAAATAGAATAACTAAGTGAACAAAAGAGACTGAAAGATTGCAGATATATTTTGTGGAGATCATTTGCAATTCAGCAAAATAAGTGTGTTGACATTAACACTATTCAAAGACAAGATGTCTGATATAAAATAATGCATCTGCAAATATAGAATGTTATCTTATCTGGACTGAAAATAGGAATGGTTAGGGACAACATATAAATTTATTTAAATCTTACCCCAAAAAATGCAATAAGCGCCAAAAGTATAGTGATAGAATATCCTTTCTGGAGTATTGCCATGGGATCTTCTACAGGTGACTTTGTGCTCGGATCGCGTGTACTTCTAATAGAAAGTATCCCGCATGCAGACACTACCAAATCAAAAGAATGTATAACCAGTGGAAAGAGAATAAAACCAGATGGATCTGCACCAAACAAAACACAAGATTAGAAGAAATATGTTCTTTAATCACATACAAAGGCAACCAAAAAGAAAGGGGACTATTATCATGAATTTATAGCTTTTGTTATTCTCATTAAAAGAATGTATAACCAGTGTAAAGAGAATAAAACCAGATGGATCTGAACCAAACAAAACACAAGATTAGAAGAAATATGTTCTTTAATCACATACAAAGGCAACCAAAAAGAAAGGGGACTATTATCTTGAATTTATAGCTTTTGTTATTTCTCATTATGGCTATCTTGATATGCATAATTCAATCTGCACTTAAAATCATGATCTTACTCTGCCCATGATTATAGTATTGCAAGCATATGTACTCAACATGGGAGTTTGGGAGCTCCCAAAACCAGCTGATCCCTTTCAAATTTTCCATTTACACCCTGGTCATGTAGGGTAGGGTTGGATAGAGCTTAGACAACACAACATGCTACTTTGGCAATACCATTCCGATCAACTGTAAATGAAATTTTATGAGCTCTGAACCAGGAAGAAGCCCTTCTCATTCCAAAAACAAGATTTTCACAGATGAGAAACTATAATATCCCCAATAGGAATATTATATGACTTCTACTTGATTCAATTCCAATCAACACAAATGCAACAGATATTATCCTCAATATAATATGCGGAAATTAAGCGAAAACCCTTAGAAATGAAACAATTAACATAGCCATCCACAATAACTGATTGCTCTTATTAATTCTGTGTAATCCCCACTTAAAATCAACTTGGTATGACCAGATCTTTCCAGAAACGACAACAGCAATATTGTTATTCAAAAATGTGGCAAATTTGCAACAATGGTGCTAAAGCAGCCACCTCAAAATTACAAACACTAGGTGCTAAGGGAGCCGCCTATCACTCAACACATAGGCACTGTAGAAACTGCTCACATAGCAGATCATTGCAGCTCAAATGCAATTCCTGTATGGAATTGCACAATATTGGAATAGGGGATTTTTGTCCTCCAATGTCTAGTGATAGATGAACACGATATCCAATCTATGTGATGAAATGAATTGAAAAAACAAGTATAAAATCAATGAACTTTGACTTAGCTTAAATAGGCACTTGAGCACCCCACATCCCCTCCAAAAGACAATTTCAAAATCTTTCATTTTCCCTCCAAAAGAACCCTGCTCACAATCCTTTGGCCGAAACCACTTAAAGAAATAAAGCTTGATTGCATACACAAAAGGGCCTTATAATCAAGCATCCACTTTAAAACAATTGAATGATTATTTATAAACACACTTAAATATTACAAGTCATTTCCCTAATTTATTTCCTCAAGCCCACAAAAAATGGAAAATAGGCTTAAGGAACAGCTTGGAAACTTACGGCAAAAGGAGACATGATTGTCCTCTCTCCTTAAAATTGCCTGGGTAAAATTGCTTGCTCCCAAGCAATTCAAATTTGGATGCTTCAAAATATCAACTCCTTCCCATGTAGCATCTTCTTCTGGTAAGTCCTTCTGTCACACCAAGTTCTCATTAATGGTTTTATTCCTCAACTTTCTTTCCCAAGTATCCAAGATAACTTCTAGTATCAAAATGAGTCTTCATCATCCAAAGATGGCAATTCTTTGGAAAGTGCAACATGTTGTCCCAATGCTTTTTTAAGGCAAGAAACATGCAAAATATTGTGGATTTTGATATTCTCAGTGATCCACGGGGTTTCAGGGACAAGGACGGGGGGACCGCAGGGGATGCATTTCGAGGACTCGAGGATGGGGGATCTAAGTTTGGGGTGGCGGGGGGGATGGCAGGGGGTGGCAGGGTGCTGAAATACATATAGTACTTGAAAAAATAGTTATAAAAAGATGTGTAAGTATAAGAATTATACATCTTGGAGATAACTAGGAGTCCCCTAGACATCTCGAGGACACCCCAACATCCTCGAAGTCCTAGCAGCGTCTTGGAGACAGCGACACTAGTGGTGGGATGGTGGCGTTGATGGTGGGCTAGTGGGGGAACGTCCCCCCAAGTCCCCAAGTCTCTGAGACGACCCCATCTAGGAAATGTAGGATTTTTTTGGGGGGACGCGTCCCCATGGAACATTGGATATTCTCTAATAGCTCTAGCTCATAAGCTACTTCTTCCACCTCTCTATGATTTTAGAAGGGCCATAACCTGGGCTTCAACTTTACTACTCATTTCTTCCTCAATTAAGTTTGCCTGTATAGTTGTAGCCTCAAGTAAACCATGTCTCCAACTTCAGATACTCTTTCAATGTGCCACTTATCTGCATAAGCTTCTATTGGTTCTGAGCTTGTTGAAGATGGTCCTTAAGAGACTTCAATATCTCTAGACTCTTCTTGATCAAGCACCTAGTACCCTATTTTATGTGATTGCATGACTCACAAAGGTTAAAGCATTTCATACAAAACCATAAAGGCAACATAGCTATGGACATATGGTGGGAGGTGTTATAACAATGTTCTCCCAAATGTAGCCACTTGAACCAAGTTGTTTGCTGCCTAGAAACATTATTCCTTAAGTACCCCTTGATCCATTTGTTAGCAATCTTAGTTTTCCCATCCATTTGGGAGTGGTAAATTGTGTTAGGGGTGAGTTATGTTCTTGCCAAACGTAACAATTCTTGGCAAAAGTGACCCAAAAACCTAAAGTCCCTCTCACTAACAATTTTCTTGGTCAAACCATGTAATTTGAATACCTCTTTGAAGAATAAATCGGCAATTTGGGAATCCTTAAAAAATCAAAGGATATGGCATAAAAATGCACATACTTAGTAAGTCTATCTATTGTAACAAAAATGCAATCTTTACCATTTACTTCTAGTAACCCAATGATGAAGTCCATAGATATAATTTTCCACTTCTACTTAGGGATGAGTAAGGCCTAAAGTAGTCCTACGAGATAGACTAGTTTGGTCTTGTTCTATCAGCAAGGTGAGCATTTATTAATGTGCTTGAGCACATCCCCTTTCATTCCTTTCCAAGCGAATCTCTAATCCATTTGTATGAATTTGAAATACCCTAGATGCCCAACCAATGGAGTGTCATGTATGGCTCTTAGAATCTTCTCCTTCATCTATGATTATGGAACTAAATATATCCTCTCCTAATGTAGAACTAGATCCCCCACCAGTTTGAACCTATCATCCTGTAACCTTCCATCCAATAGATTAGTAGCAAAATCATTCTTGGCATATCCACATATGATGGCAATGACCCAATCAACAAAGATTTCAAAAATGGAACATAAAGTGGGTCTTCAAGATAATGCATGAGCAACTACAATGGGATGGCCAGTCCTTGGCTTGGATATTCTATAGGTCCAATTGGACCCCTTGTTCGCTAATGATATGACCAAATACAAAATCTCCTTAAGCCAAAATTCACACTTTGATTGCTTGGCAAAAAATGGGCGATGTTCCAATACACTCAAGACTTCATCCAAGCGCTCGTCCCAAGTCTTATTGTTTATCAAAATAGCATCAAAGAAAACTAAGACAAATTTTCTTAATTGCTTGCTAAATACCTTGTTCATGCATGATTTGTTGTTAGGGCATTGGTCAAGCCAAGGGCATGACTAAAAACTCAAAGTGTTTACAATGACACCTAAAAGCAAAGCATCTTCCTCCCTTGTCCGGATTTTTTGGTATCCCAAGCACAAAATCAATTTTCAAGAAATATACAAGTCCATGCAACTTGTCTATCAATTCATCAATCTTAGGGATAGGATATCTATTTTCTAATTTTCTCTTGTTTAATGCCCAATAGTCAATACACATTCTCATGGTGCCATCCTTTTTCTTCATCAATACTTACTACTAAATAGCCAAATGGACTAAAACTTGGCCTGACGTGGCCCATATCTAAAAGATCCTTTATTGCCTTCTCAATTACTTCCTTGTGGATCCTCGGGTGATGATAAGGAGAGGTTATCATAGGCTTTGCACCTATTTCTAACTCAATAATGTGTTGAAACCCTCAATCAAGTGGTGGTCCTAGGGGAATGTCCCCAAAACAAAACTTTTTATGCATGTCCAACACAACTTGTACATCAATATTGATAAACATCCTTTGTACTTATGGACAATTTTTTAGGTGTGATCAAGCAACTGGCCACCCAAGCAACTTGTCCTCTTCTAAATGTTGTTTCCATCCTTTTAGCAATAATCACTCAATGTGCTCCATTCTTGCTTCCCTTGAGAACACCTTCCATTCCTTCATTTCTGAATTTCAATTCCATTCCACAAACGAGTTGTTATGTGAGAATTCTCCAAGAGATTGTAGTTGTCGTACTCTAAGCAACATGTCAATATCTCACAATCCAACCACAGAGAAATCTTCACAGATTGAATGATCTCTAATAGTCATTTCCAATTGTTGAATTCTTTGTGCACACGATAAAGTGAAACCCTCAACCACACTCACATTGAATCCCTCAAAATCTTCAACAACTAAGCCCCTTGTTGCCACAATGCCTTCCTCAATAAAATTGTGGGTCACCTCACTCTTGATCAAGCCACATGTGTTCCCCCACCTGATGAGCACACACACTTATATTGAGATGGGGGTGAATCGATATAAGATAAACTTTTACTTATTTAAAATCCAACAACCATGTAAATAGCAATCACACAAGATCTACCAACTAAGAAACACACGATTTACATGGAAACCCTTTCAAGAGAAAACCACAGAGAAAGACTGCTTGAATCTACTGTCCAAATCCAGTCACAAAAATAAAATTCTCTTACAAATCTTTTGTAGGCAGCAACCCACTGGAGACACCAATCCCCACTACTAAGCACCAACTTAGCAAGAGACACCTATCTCTTCTATTAGGAGGCACCAACCTCCAAATGAACAAAATTTCTGCCTTCTTGAATATAGCTTCTTCAATGGATAATACCATTTGAAACTCCATGAAAATCTACTTGCCGCAATAAATCTGCTCTGCTATAATAGATCTGCTCTGCTATAATAAATATACTCTGCTGTAATAAATCTGAATGATATTTTCATTTAGTGCTTACTCTCTACCCTCCACTTCAACTTCTATTTATACCCCATTCATGCCTCTTCACCCAATAGGGTCGGCCTTATTTGAAAATAATAATTTTAATTTAGTTTTACCAAGGGGGTCGGCTAACTTTTACACATAAATTAAATTATAATTAATTGTTTCATGGGTCGGCCCATTAACAATAATAATTCCAGCGCTTAGTGATTGCATTGGGCACCAAGACTAGAAGAAGGTCGGCCAAAACTAGATGTTGATCATAATGATTGCATTGGAAGTTTCAAATAGTGGCCTTTGGCCTTTACACATTTAAGCATACGAATTCTTTCGTTGACAGCAGCAATATGGTGGCAGCGATTTGTACTTCTCTCCTTTGACATCAATGACAACAAGATTTCCAACACCACCTCTATCTTCTCCTTCATTAGATTCTCCATTCGCTTTCTCCAACTTAGTTTTAACTTTTTTCTGCTTCCTCATCAAAAATGACTACAATATAGTGCATCTACGCTTTGCCAAGGTATTTGTGTCCTCGCTCCCAAGTTTCTTTGCCATGGAAACAAAGTTGCTTTCTTCGTAGTTCATTTCAGTTGTCTTCATTTCTTTTCACTAGTGGTGGAATCTTCTATGCACTTGACTCTCCCTTTTGGAACTTCTTGTTTGTAGAAGGGGCACTAGAATAAGGTTTATTCTGGGGCAAAGAAGCTTCCAAGGCAAGGGCTGTTTTAATTGCCTCTTAGAGAGTGGAAGGCCCCAATGCCTTGACCAAACCCCTCAGTAGCTCAGTTAGTCCTACAAACAAAACCATGATTATTCTCTCAGACACATTAGGAAATTTGACAGCAATCCTCTAAAATTCCCCTATGTAGTGCTCCATCATACCATGGTGTTTTAGCTCAGCCAATTCTCGAAAGTGGATCTCTAGATCAACCCTATCAAATATTTCAATTTATCTTTGATTAAATTCTTGAAAAGTAGTGATAAGACTATGCCCTAGTGTCACTATGTTGTGATACCACAATTCATGGGCTACCCCTTCCTAGTGCAATGAAGCAAATTTGATTGCTTCTTCTTTGTACATTCGATTTAGAGACAAGTAGGTATAGATTTTTTGAATCCATGCAGGAATTCAACACTGTGTCCTATCAAACACAGGTACATGAATCTTGCCCAAGCATTGTTGCAATTCTTTGTTAGCCTGATTCTAAGTTGGTTTCTTACAAGGTTGAGGACCCTTTTGGAGTTTGATGTTGCAGAAAGCAGTAAATGATAGATCATCCTGAACTTCTAGCTCAAGAGTTTTGTACTCAAAACAAAGGGCTGAAAAATCTTCTTTCAACTCAATTGCCTCTTCCTCTAGTGAATTTTCTCTTCTTTGCAAGAATTTGAGTTGGAAGAGACTTGACAAAGAACCAACAGTTTGGTTAACCCCTGATGCACTTCCTCTTCCAATATGTGATTTTGGAGTTCCAAGAGCTTTCTGAACGGATGACTTGCAACAACATTGCCATCTTGTCTTTGAGTGCTTGGGCCATCTCTTTCTACCCCACATCCTAATTGATCGTTGCATCAAACATTGCCTGATCCAACATTGCATCATTCCATAGGTTGGTAGAATCAAACCTCTGATACCACTGTAATATCTCAGATAGGAATATTATATGATTTCTACTCAATTCAATTCCAATCAGCACAAATGTCTAGATCTTACTTCAAAATCAGATCTATTATAACAAATATTATTCTCAATATGATATGCAGATATTAGGTGAAAACCCTTAGAAATGTGACAATTAACACAACTGTCCACAATAACTGATTACTCTTATCAATTCAGCATGATTTCCACTTACAATCAACTTGGTATAACGGTATAACCAGATCTTTCCAGAAACAACAGCAGCAATTTTATTATTCAAAAATGTAGCAAATCTATAGCAATGGTGCTAAAGAATCCATCTAAAAATCACAAACCCTAGCACTAAGCGAGCTGCTTATCACTCAACACATAGGTGCTGTAGAAACTACTCACACACCAGATCAAAATACTGTAAGGCTTGCATGAAATTGCGACTGTTGGAGGTTCATGCAAAATTACTCATCAAATCTGAACAGCTTCTGCTCCAAGATTTCCATGGTAATATTTGATGGGAGCTTTGGGATGGATTTTGGTCAAAGGCTTAAAATGCCTCTCCCTCCTTGACCCGTCCACTAACATCTACTTGTGGGCTTCCCCAAGGGGGTCTCATACACAAAATTGGTGTCTCACTTGGCGTTGACCTAAAAAACTTCATTTACCATTACCAATTATCTGCTTCTTAACAAATTTAATGAATTATCATAAAATAATTTTCTTTTGAAAACAATGTATGTTCAAAGTTCTCAAGCACTCAAAAACAACAAATATCTTGGGTCTGCATTCTACAAAAAGGTTAAATAATTGATGCTCATTCATAACATCCTATATTTACTAATGATTCTTATGCACATTTTAAAGTGACATGTTAATGCAGATGTCCTACACATTATAAGAAAGGATGTATACATGATTTTCTGCAATGGCTCAAGAAAGAATTTGATCCAGCAACTTATATATCCAAAAAGTTAACAAATATCCATATATTTTATCACATGGGAACATAGGTATAACAATACTCAGTACTCAAGATGTGGACCTTATCCAAAGACTACACAGGACAAGTCTTTAAAAACTCTCTAGTTAGAAAAGGCACAGGTCAAGTGGGTAATGAAAAGTGAAAATATAATTGATTCTAAAAAATATAAAAGGAACAACCACACATACTTTCAACTGTCATAAGCATGTTCACATTGTACTACCAGTCCGAAAATGCCACATGCTAGGTTTGCCTTAGGAATCAAGTACCAGACCTTAAAAACAGAAAACAATCTTTGATATAGAATACTCTGGTGTGGCTGTGTCTTTAAATGTGTTTTCCACCAGGCATGATTGAATTCTTCTTGCTATGGCTGCCCAACATATAACCTAACATAATGGCTCTCTAGTACCAGTGATGCAACGAACATATGTAGTCCAGGGAAGTCCCTAGAATAAGACACCCAAGCACCTGACCCTCTGTGTAAAAAGGAAGTCATGCATCCCAGAGCCTTGTACTGAATAAGATAGTATCTACAATTGAAGATGCTCATGCTACCAGAAAGTAAATTGTCTATGACAGAAGAAAAACGATAGCATTGACATGAACCAACCTTCAATTTTACATCGCTTAGCCATGGTTCCCCCAAGTATCATAGCACTAATTACTTCTGCAGCAATACTTTCAAAAAGGTCAGCACCACGAGCTGCACAATCACCTACATTGTCTCCAACCTGAATAGATGGGATAAATATCTCAAGTCAGACAGCAATCATGAAAATGCTAATTGCATTTCAAAGCACATTATCAAAAATAGTATATATAAGCTATGATGCAGAAACGAGAACCCTAATTATAATACCGAATGCTTCTGATGATAATGTGTGATCTTAACAAATGAAGCACACAGAACTTAATTTCCTTCGCTACTCAACAATTGATTTTCTACAATGGTAAGACAAGAATATCATGCTCCTCTGACCTTCCTAGTGTCAAAAACTGATGTAAATATTGGAAATTGACTTTGGTACTCACTTCTATTTAATATGCTGAATGCTACATAATCAACACACATTACAATCACACCATTCATAAAGTGTATAATAAATACAGAACCGCAACTAAATATAGGGCACTAAAACTCAAGAAACAAACAAGAATTTAGTCCACCAAATTGGTGCTTTTTTTATTGCTTTAGAAGGGACGGCTACTATTTGATCAAGTCAACCTCATTTATCATGAAGAGGCTCACAATTACTAAAAATCTATACATGAAGTTTGGACTAGAGGCATATATAGTTGCACTAGAACTTTCCCTAGAACCACATTGTCAACTGTCCCTGCACAACATAGAAAAGAGATCAAACTAATTTTGTCTAACTGTCTTATACCAGAACCGTTTTCCTTATAAGTTGTGCTTTTGTGTGTAATCTTCCAGTACTGAGGTGAAATTAGTTTCATATGAATTGTCTCCAATCTGAAGCTTAAGTTTTGCACAAGTTCACTATAATGGCTTTGTTGTCCATGTTTCTCATCTTATTCATTTGAAATACTCAAAGAATATTAAATAAGCATATTTTATAACATTTGTGCAACAACTAAGGCAGATTGTTAATGAATAGTTGGAAAAAGATGATTTCTGGTTATGGAACAAAGATGACTCTACACAGGATAAAGATCCCTTAGAAAAGGAAATAGAAAAAATATTTATACCTGCCTACAAAGAAAACTGTAAATTTAGATAAAAGGTAATATAAGACATGGTGTAATTTAAGATATAAATCCAGGCAAGCCTGCACTTAAATGATATAACACTGATTTAAATATATGTGATGGAGAAGAAGAGCCTACTAAGTCAGCAATGACAGCAGGATTACGAGGATCATCCTCGGGGATCCCCTGCTCCACTTTACCAACCAAATCAGCTCCTACATCTGCTGCCTTTGTATATATTCCTCCACCAAGCTGCGCAAAAAGTGCCACAAACGAGGCCCCAAATCCATAACCAACAAGAAGAAGAGGCACTGTATATCAAAGATGAAATTATTAGAAGCCCGAGTTAAAAAACTTTTGAGATTCACCCACAAAATAATGATAAAAATTAATCTCCACGTTAGCTATTCTTTCATTAACTGACAGATGAAGATCTTATATAAGAAACAAGAATCCAGATCCAAAGCTCTGGCTGAAAGTATATGAAATAGGACATTCATTAACGAAAGAAACATTCTGACTAACACAAATTGTCAATACTATAATGCACTCACTCTGACTACAGCACAACAACAACCTGTAATTATAGATTGTTCCTCCCAAATGCTAATAATTGTTTACAGGTTTAGAGTGTGGAATCTTCAAGGCCATAAATTAGAAAATATAAAGTAAATTGCAAACCTATACTAATCAATATTGGTTACAGTGAAGTGATTCAGAATGAAATACCACCTTAATCAAGAAAAATCCAATATCAAAGGTTTTCCACCATGCTACATAAGTATGTATTAGGTGGCCTACCTAACAAAATAGAACAATCAATATTACAGAATAAAGACTTCACTTTATTATGGCCCATAAATAAATGTATTGTCAAAAAAGGCAATAAATGGTGAAGTTTCTCTTAGTAAATTAAAATGTACATCAACTGAGAAGTGTTTCAAATCTTACATTCAGTCACCTTCATGGAATTTGGCATGTCCACCCCCAGATATACATAGAAGGCAGCATATAGAACTGCTACTCCCATGACTGCCATACCGACCACAATAATAGCTGAAAAGCCTCCTGCACGAGTAGCCACCTGCACTCAATCTCAACAAAGAAATATCAGAGATATTTTCTGCTATTTACATTTACTCAAGAATCCCTTCAAAACTCGACACAGACTGAACCAGTGAATACCTGCAATGCTTCTCTTGCAGACCGTCTAGCAGCACTAGAGACCCTAACATTTGCACGCACAGACACCCACATACCAACATATCCTGCAATTCCCGAACATAATGCTCCAAGAAAGAAAGATATTACAGTTATGAATGCTAATGATGACCTGTCAAGACTCAAAATATACATTTGTGTAAATATTTAGCAGAAACAAACTGTGTACAGTAGGTTACAGAAAAAGTAAGCAAAGCATCCACTAAATATTGTCTACAAAATCAGGATGAATATTAGCATATGTAAGCACTTTACCTTGTAAGTCCGGATGATTGCTGCTGTGAAGTGGTATTTCTAAACATATATATACCAAGAATGACAAATCCTAATAAGACTGCCATTTTTGAAATAGTACCATACTGGGTCCTAAAGAAACCCTCTGCCCCATCTCGAATTGCATCTGAAATCTGAATCAACATAGTAAAAAGAGATGTTGAAGAAGGTTTTGTCTATTTATAATAGCATGCACAATAGCAGCTCTAAAACCATTTCAAAAGAAGATGCAATGCCGTATTCTAAAGAAAGTAAAAGAATAAAAGATGTAACCAGTGCCGAATAAAATGATGTGAAAATAAGAAATTTACATGAGACAAACACCAATCCATATATCTATTGGAAATTCAAAAGGCAATATGCCACAAGGTCCAGAGACTTGGCTATGTTTAGTACACTGAGCCTCATGTTGCAAGATACAACCATATTGAACATTACATAGGCTGCAAAAGCAACGTTTGAAACAAATTGTCCTGTTTCTCATTTCAATCATTTAGTTATTACCATCTCTTCTCAATTACTTTGTGTGAATATAAAATTCAAGATTTGTGATCATTTCAGCAATTTCTGGGAGTAAAATAAAATCTTCTAGAGGCCATTAGATATTGAGATTGTTCGAATCCTACATCCAACAAAAGCAAACATTGCAGATAATGTGACATACAGGTCATCATATCCCACAATGACAGTCATCTTAATCTGAATTTAAAGAACTATGTCCAAGGTGTATCACTTTCATCAATTTAAATAAGAAAATAATATGTTATGTACGTGATGGACAGACAGTTCAACTGTCTTTGTACCATTACCATCATTAATAATGACAAAGGTAATAACCAAAATATTGTTTGCCTCTTCTACTGTTACTAATAAATCTTATTTTTCTTTTTACAGGATGTCCCCTCCAACTCCCGAGACATCACCTAGCCCCACGAGGGCATATCCCCATTGAAAATTGGTACAGATGTTAACACAAATCACAATGCCCAAGAAGAGAACCCAATTGTCAACATCACGGCCTGCAGTGATCAAAATATTGACAAACATGTTTGTAAATTAAAGTGTAGAGGCAGTCACCATACAATCAGATTCACATATGTGAAATGTTGCTAAGTATAGATAGATATCGTGAATTTGTAAAAACTGTGAAGAAAGCAGGGTAAAGAACACAATGAAAGACAATGTAGATTTAAAAGCTAACAAAAAACACCTTTGTAAGGGCTGTAAACCTACTTTAAATGTCTGTTTCCAGAGCAGGGAAATATATTTGGTAGACTACTATGCATTAGCATGCAAATAATCTTGCTCATGTGCTATGCTATTTGTTGTGTAATTAAATTTCAACCTATATATGTAAACATTTGCTAAAGGGGAGCGTTAAGCCTGAGAATATGGCTGCATATTTACATGTCAGCACAATCTATTAGTTAAATTTTAAACTAAAAAGACACTATTCACCAGGCATTTCCCCCTGGAGCTTAATAAAGTAATAAATGTTATTTTAATGGTCATTTAGTAATATCTAGTTTTTTAGGTAGTTTCTATATTCTCAATTAATTAACTTCTAATCTTTCTTGTTAGTTATTTAGAAGTTTCTATTTTGTTTTTCTGTATCTCTCTATATAAAGAGACTACGGCTCTTGTTGTAATTATCCAATAATCAATCAATGAATTTTCATAACATGGTATCAGAGCAAAACAATCCTTTGGCGAATTTTTTAAATTCGTAGCTTCTTTAACTGTGATTAATTTCCAGAATTTTTTTTCGTCTGCTGTAAATTCGAGGGTTTTTTTTGTAGAATTTTTTGAAGAAGTTTTTCATCTGTTCGTGGTTGCGTTTTTATCCTAGGCGTTTCATTTTTTTTTTGGAGAGATCGAAAGACTTCTGCAAATCGCGGGTTTTTTGTTTTTTGGAAAAAAAACGAAGGTTTTCTTTTTTGGCGTCCGACTGTGTTCTTCCTCCGCGTTTTTCACGTGATTTCATGCTCTTTCTCGACGCGATTCTCTTGTTTTTGTTTGGCACGCGACTTCTGTTTGTCTGGTCGTGATTAAAGAAAGTTTTTTTTTTACGCGTTTTTTTCCTTCATCTGGTTAAAAACGTGTTTCTGGGTGGCAAAACAAAAATCCGCAATTCTGTTTCTGGGTGTATGCGTCTTCTTGAAGTCGGGATTCTATTTTTTTCTGCACGTTTTTCTGGTCTTCATTATTTGCCCGTGTGTGATCCTGTGTTGTTTTGGCGCGCGACTGGTGTTTGTTCGTGGGTTTTCCGCTGGCGCGACCCTTCATTCATTTCAAGGGTTTTTTTCGTTTTTCTACCAAAATGAAGTTTTTATGGAGCAAGGGTTTTCCTGATTTTGCCTGAAAATCAGATTTCTCGAAGTTCATACTAGTCACTCATCGAAGGTTTTTACTGATTTTTGACAGAAAAATCAGGTTCTTGTGAAGCTCGCGTTTACCTCGCTTTTTGTGCATCGGAAAACGGGAGGGATGGCATCGTTGACCAACATCATGTTGGAGGGCAATCAACACTTCAACAACAAGAATTACAATACCTGGAAGCAGTGGATGCTGTCAATTTTTGAGTACCGGTGCCTAGATCAGATTGTTCTGGGTAGCACTCCTCGTCCTACAGTGGTTGGCAAGGACGAGGGCAAGTTTGATGAACGTAACCGTGAAGTTGTTATGTTGCTCAAGTTATCAGTCACCGATGAGATACTTCCAGAGGTGCCATCTGGAAAGACTGTTGCGGAGATTGGAGATTTGAGCGCACCTAAAAAAATCTTCATGAAACGTCGGATAAAAGCCGAGCTTTCTTTTTGAAGAATATGTTGTTTTCTCTTATGATAGATGAGAAGATGTCTCTACAGGAGCATCTTATGAAGATAAAGGATATACCTGATCAACTGGAGGCCATTGGTCTCAAGATGGAGGAAGAGGATATGGTGGTAATTACACTGAAGAGTTTACCACGATCCTACGAACATTTTATTGCGACGCTCAACATTACCTCCACTAATGTTGACTTGAAGTTTGATGACTTGTGCAATAAGTTATTGCAGCAAGCGAGGTGGAGATAGCAGTTTGGTACCACCAATGACATGGTTAGTGCGGAACATGCATTTACTGCCAAGGATAAAGGCAAAGGTGAGTCCACTCAGTAGAAAGGACAGCGCACATCTAAGGAGGGTTCCAAGAAGAGTATAACCTGTCACTATTGTGGGAAGCTTGGTCACATCTAGAGGTTCTGCAAAAAGCAGTTGGCTGACCAGAAGTCCAACCAGGGAGAGTCTCAGCAGCAGGCTCATGTTGCAGAACATTCTGAGGAGAAGGCGAAGGAGTCAGCCTTCTATTCGTTCTAAACATTTTGGGTAGTTAGTGAAATGACCATTAAGGGAGGGTAATAAAGTAATAAATGTTATATTAATGGTCATATAGTAATATCTAGATTTTTAGGTAGTTTCTATATTCTCAATTAGTTAACTTTGAATCTTTCTTGTTAGTTATTTAGAAGTTTCTATTTTGTTTTTTTTATCTCTCTATATAAAGAGACTACGTCTCTTGTTGTAATTATCCAATAATCAATCAATGAATTTTCATAACAGAGCTAATGACACTTCTCCAGGTTTAGGAACATTTTGGAAATGTGAGGATGGATGTCCCCTCCCCACCATTCCAAATTAATTTTTTGGAGGGCAACCCCCTTTTGCCATCAATTTGGGGACGGCCTTGCTGATCACAAAATCACTAGGCATTCCCCCACCCATCAATTTTTTGCAAGCCAAAAAATGGCTTTATGGTGGGCCCAAAGGGCCCCCCAACCAAAAGATACACTCTTACACACCCAAAACCCTAGACCATTTGCTCTCTATGATTTCACCATTTGCATTTTTACAATTTTAGTTTTGCAAACAAGAACAGAAAAAGTGAAAAGAGAGGAAGGAGTAAAAAGGATGGGATTCAATCCGTCATTCACCAAATCATCAAGTATGTCAATGGCTCAATCCATTCATTTTTCTAATATTTTCTTTGTTATGTATCATTGAGTATATCAATTTTGTTTTCATTTTTGTTTGTTTAAAGTTAAACTTTACAATATAAAAATAAGTGTTTAACAATAAATTGAGCCTATTGTGGTTGAAAATGTGTTAATTTTTTTTCTTGTGAATGACTGATGAATAAGCAATGTTTTCCACTTCAAAACATCAAAAACCTTTCTGTTTTGATTATTATATGTTTTAAATTGTATTTTTTAATTCTTCTATGCTTGGAAACTCTGCAATCTTTTTTGTACTTCTAATGCCCTAAAAAGTTTTTAAAATAGTGCTGTTGTTTTTCTGTTCTTGAAACATGCTACAATGTGTATAAGGTTTGTTATTTTTTGCTCCTTTTTTGTATTTATTTTCAAAATCAAAATAAGTTTCTTAAGTGACAATGAGGACAATGATTTGGGTGAGGAAAGTGAAGGAGCTGAGGCTGGCCAAAAACCCCAGAAAAGCAGTTCAGATGAAGGTGCATTGCAATTTGATTTCACTTTCAAATTTTGGTTCCATATGCAAAGGGCCCATTTAATAAGAATAACCCCTGTGCACCAATTTACAGTTTTGCTTGCAGGAGCTTATATTGGGAATGCAACATTTTCTAAGACAACTTGAAAGGCAGCATTACAAAGGTTAATGCACGCTCCTTACATATATCTAGCAAATTCATTGATTGGCCCTTGTGACAAGCTATCACTTGAGCTGTGTGATGAGGATTCATTGTACCATCTATTCCTTCCTCCGAGGTCCCTACATAGGCAACTAGACCTATTGCAATTCTGGCATTTGAGATGGGTGTGGTGGAATCAAAGGGGGACATGGAAGGCCATGGGTTCAGCATCAGCAAAACCAATTACAGATATGTTCAATGTGCCAAGTAGAGATGAAGCAAATGATATCATTGACAAATTATTCCTTTCCATATTTCTGAATCTACTTATTACAAAGGGCTATGGAAAAGGTAGGCAAAGCTAGTGTTACTTATGTGCCTCCTGATGAAAACAAATTATGGACCACAATTTTGAACAAATGTTATTTCAATGTCAAATAATTGAGGAGGTGAACGCTACATGGCTCTCACATGGGTGCCATATAAGAATGGATGGGTGAGGAACATGAGACATTGCCCACCAAGGGTCCATGGAAGCATGCCTGGCCCCAAGCCCATCATCCTAGATGACCCAAGGATGAAACCCAAAAACTGGGAAAGTTTTTACCATCCCTAAAACCTTGTACCCATGTTCGCCTGCCCCAAAACTCGGAAATATGCTAGATGTAACATCCCCCCATCCTCCAAGCCCTAGAGAGGGTTCATCCCTAAGAACATCTCCTATTTGAGAGTAACATCTAGACATCTTGATGGCACCAAGGCATCCCCAATGGCACAAAAACACAAAAAAATTTAAACATCAATGTCACCCATTTTACTATACCAAAGGAAGAATAGACAAAAGGACAATGATGGTTAGAAGCAAGGAATAAATTATAAAAACACACCCATTAATGAAATTAGGGGAGCTATTGGATGGAAGGCAAAGCTTGTGATCTCATCTTCTTGGTCGTCAAATGTTTTATTTGAATGCTAGATAAGAGACTTGTTCTAGATGGGGGTTAAGTCAATGTTAAACTACTAAAGCGTAGGAGACAGCCCACAAAGGTCAAGAAAAGATTATATCCTATGCTTTCCATGTGAAATACATTGAACAATTGAAACTTAAATTTTCATTAAACAATGTCTTCAATGTGTTTATGAGACATGACAAACTTACACCAAGTGAGTTAAATTCACAAACATCATAATTGAATCCATTTCAGACTGACATTATACAGGATCGTGTTTATATCCTTAGTAGATATAGCTAAATGTTCACATTTTTAAATTTCTGCTTCTTTAGTATGTCTAAGTTATTTTTAGGTTTTTTCTTAATTATCTGTATTTTAAAAAATCAAATATTAAATTTGATATATTATTAACAAGCATCCCCAAAATCCAAAAGATTATTTGTCAACCCCAAAACCCATCCCCTCATCCTTGACACTTAGAGAAACATTATCACCCACTCATCAGCATTACAGTTAAGGAAGTACCTTACCTCGATTTATTGATTGCTCGGGAAAATGCAAAATTGTTGAATTTCAATTTCAAATTCTAACTCAAAACCAGACACTTGTGAACATGAGTCCACACCAAAAGACCAAACTAAGACCTTCATAAAAAATAAGGAGCAAAAGCATCCTTACAAAAGCATCCTTACATGGGATTACAAATATCTTATCCACAAGGGATAAGGATGACAACTCATAGGAAAAATTATTTGAAATCAACCTGACTTTATTAAAGAAGATTCCTAAAGTCTATCCTAAAAGCTAATTGACCATTACAATATAAACATTACTTTAATACCCTCCCTTAACGGTCATTATACTAACTACACCAAGCTTATCCCGAAATTTTACAAATTTTTCAAGACTTGAGGACTTGGTAAGAATGTAGTTTGGTCCTCAGTTGGACAATACTACAACGTCACCGATCCATCTTCTACAAGTTGCCTGATGAAATGGCAATGAAGCTCCACATGTTTGGTATGCTCGTGGAAGACTACATTCTTGGCAAGCTTTAGCACCCCTTGATTGTCACAAAACAAGGGTGAAGGCCCTACTCGAGACAATTGCATGTTTGAAAGCATCCTCTAAAGCCATACTTCCTCACAAGTTGCTTTGAGGATTCCCCGATACTCTACTCCTGTCGAGGAAAGAGCTACCGCCTACTGCTTCTTACTAGTCCATGTGACTACACCCGAACCAACACTAAAAACATATCCAAAAGTGGACTTCCTGTCATCAACAAAACTTGCCCAATTTGAATTTGTGAATCCAACCAACCTAGGATCTTTGCTTCAGCTATACAGAATGTCAAAGACAAGTGTCCCTTTCACATATCTTAGTACCCACTTCGCTGCAACCTAATGTTCTGTCGTTGGGGCTGTCATAAAACAGGATATGTAACACACAACATAACTCAAATCAAGTCTAGTGGCTATAAGATGGATAAGGTTGCCCACTAGTTGCCTAAATGTTGACTCATTGATTACTTTTGAATCAGGTTTGGCTAAAAGCTTCAACCCTTCCTCCATATAAGTAGACGAGATTTTGCAATCTATCATTCTAAACTTGTCTAGCAAACTCCAGGCATATTTAGACTAAGAAATAAAAATACCACTATTTGTTTGCCAAACCTCTACGCCTAGGCAATAATGTAGGAGGCCTAAGTTTGTCATGTCAAAAGCCTTACACGAATTACATTTGATTTCTTCAATCAAATGTGTCTCACTACCTATAATCAAATGTGTCTCACTGCCTATAATGATGATATCATCCACATAAATGACCAGAAGGATGATTTCATTGCCTATGCTTTTGATGTATGAATTTAGATCTGAAGGACTTCGTAGAGCCTTCATCAATCTGCATACTTCATGCTCCTTTCCTGCAACTTGAAAACCCCAAGGTTGAGACATGTACAGTTCTTCCTCTAAGTCACCATTGAGGAAAGCACTCTTCACATCCATTTGATGGACTTTCTAGCCAAACTATGTTGACATGGCTACAATTAACCGGATGGTGCTCATCTTTATTGTAGGAGCAAAAGTTTCCTTGTAATCAATACCTTCTCTCAGAAAGAACTCTTTAGCCACCAACCATGCTTTGTACTTATCAAGTGTACCATTAGCTTTGTACTTGAGTTTGTACACCCATTTGCAGCCAATGGGTTTCTTCCCTGGTGGAAGATCTGAAAGAAGCCAAATCTTATTTTTCATAAGACTTTGATGTTCGGTTTCCATGGCCTTTCCCATCCAGGTTTATCTTTTGCCTCAACAAACGCCTATGGCTCATACACTCCTTGAATATTGGCCATAAGAGAAAAGTTAACTATGTTTTGCTTGCTCTTGCCTCTGAATGATCAACCCTCAACCATTTCATCATCTCAAACATCACTGAGTTTTTCCCACCACTTACATCTCTTTGTAGAAACCCCTTCATCCAAATCAACATGGTCATCATGCCTTGGGCTATCTAGTGCTATATCATCTGGATGCTGATCCAAGTTTTCTTGAAGAAAATCATCTAGTACTAGGACTTTCCTGGGAGATTCCACTTGTTCAGAATCATTATAGTCCCCCCTTCAAGTGTAGCTAATGGAAGTTGAACACCTAAATCTTTAGCCTTCATAAGCTAATCTTCAATACTCTTGATGTTAGAAGAGAGTTGAAAAAGCCCAACTTCATCAATCACCACATCTCTACTGAATGTTAAGCAGTCAATGTCCACATCAATCAGCCTGTAGGCTTTATGATTTTCAATGTACCCTGTTAGAATTAACTTTTGACTCTAGGAGTCTAGTTTGGTTCTTTTTGCATATGGAATTCAAATGTATGCAATAGAACCAAAAACCTTTAGATGTCTCACCTTTTGTTTCCTCCCAGACCATGCTTCATCTAGGGTTTTCTCTTTTACTACCTGTGTCTAAGACCTATTGAGAAGATAAACTGCCTTTGCCCAAAACTTCTTAGGAACACTCCTATTCTCCAACATACACTGAGCCATCTCCGAAATAGTACGGTTCCTTCTCTCAACCACTCCATTCTGTTGTGGAGTATAGGGTGTTGTGAATTGACGTTTGATAGCGTGTTTGGCACAAAAGTCTGTGAATTCATTTGAACAAAATTCACCTCCATTATCAAACCTAAGAGTGATTATTGAACAACCAGACTCTTTTTCTACTAATGCTTTGAACTTTTGGAATTCCCTAAACACATCTGCTTTTGTTTTTAGGAAAAACACACACATTTTCCTACTAAAATCATCTACAAACAAACAAAAAATACTTGGCACCAATGGCAGATACTATATTGGTCCACATACATCTGCATGAACCAGCTATAGAACTCTCGAAGCTCTCCAAGCCTGTCCATCTAGAAACGAAGTTTTGTGTTGCTTCCCTACTTGGCAAGCTTCGCAAACACCCGGTATCTGCTACTGGATGTCAAGTAAACTTTCTACCATATTCTCTCGAGCTAACTAAGAGAGATAAGAAAGGTTGAGATGCCCATAATGTTCCAGCCAAAGAGTGCTAATAGCAGATGAACTCTTGGCTGCCAATGCACGTTCCTGAACATCTCCAATATCAATAAGCCAATACAAACCATCATCCTCTATGCCAATTGTGATGGTTTGCTTAAACTCCTTGTCAACGATATAAGACTTATGTGTGCTAAAAATGGCATCCAACTTGGGACAATGGCGCATAATCTAACTCATTGAGAGCAAATTGAGTTCCAGGCCCAAAACATGGTATACAATGAGGAAAAGAAAAAAATTGACTCTAAAGGTTATTTGAACATTGCCTCTACCAACAACTGTATAATCCTCACCACCACTGAAGATCATTGAATTAGAGCAAGTCGTATACTCAATGAACCAATCCTTCATGTGTGTAAAATGTTGAGACGCTCTCGAATCAATGTACCACAAACAAGACTTGACTTGATTTGCTAGTCGTTTGGCCATGAAGGCAAAGAAAGCTAACTCCTGCTCAAAATACTCTACGACATGAACCTTTTGTGGAAGCCCTCGATTGGATTTTTTTATCAACCAACCACTTTTTGTACTACTTCTTCATGTGACCAAGTTTACCACAATAATGACATGTGATAGTCTTCAGATTCTTTGAAGTACATCAAAATCCCCTTGACCTTTATTTTGAGGCCACTTGTCCTTGGCTACAACGGCATGTTCCACACTCAGTGAATCACTGCTGCTACCAAACCGCTTCTTCCATCTATCCTCCTACAAGAGTTTGTTGCATAAATCGACAAACTTTAGGTCAACATTGGTAGTTGCGATGTTGAGTGTTTCGATGAAATGCTCATACAATCGTGGTAAGCTTTTCAAAGTTATAACCACCATATCTTCTTCCATCTTGTGACCTATGGCTAACAATTGGTCGCAAATGTCTTTGATCTTCATCAAATGATCTTGTAAAGACATTTTCTCGTCCATCATGATCAAAACAACATATTCTTTAGGAAGAAGGCCTTGCCTTTATTTGACGTCTCGTGCAGATCTTCTAGGTGTGTCTAAATCTCCGCAGAGGTTTTACCTAATGGAACCTCCGGAAGCATTACATCTATTACTAATAATTTGATGACCATGACGATTTCATGATTAAGCTCATCAACTTGTCCTGGTCTTTACTTGCAACTGTTGGGTGTGCATATACCAAGGGCAATGTGGTCAAAGCATCTGTGCTCAAAGATCGTGAGCATCCTTTGTTTCCAAGTGTTATAATTTTTACTAGTGAACCTCTAGTTGCCTTCTAACATGTTGTTGGGCAATGAAGCCCATCCCTCCCGCAATCCAAAATCAGGGAAAACGAAGAAACTCGTTCTTAGAAAAACCACTAGAACTTTTGGGAAAAATTGCAAAACTTGAGCAACAAAGTAAAAAATCCCACAAATTTAAAAAATCGGCAAAAATTCTGGAAAAATCCAAAAAATTGAAAAAATGTGCAAAATTCAAAAGAATCTGCAAAAAAATTTGGAAAAAAATCTATTAAAATTCCGAAAAAAATATGCAAAAATTCCACAAACAGCCATGATTTTGTACAAAAATCACAAAAAAAAGTTGAAAAATTATCTAAAAACAGGTCTTAAAACCTTGTGCGATTTTTAACTGTTAAAAACCCACAAATTTTGTAAAAAAAAAAATCCATCAAAAAATTACAGAAAATAGATCCATGAATTTACTGAAAAAATTCGTCAAAAACCTTTGTACGAATCTGTACAACTTCCTTTGGCACGTTCTTCTCTGTCTCTTGCATGCAATTCATCACTGCCACAATTCGTAGAATTCAAGCACTCACTCATCTCGAGAATTTACAAAATCTAAGCTCCAATACCATATTACAAAAACAGCACATAGAAAGTTAACCAAGATTGCATAAAAATTTATTAAGAAATAAGGAGCAAAAGCATCCTTATATAAGATTACAAATATCTTATCCACAGAGAATAAGGATGACAAATATCTTATCCACAAAGGATAAGGATGACAACTCATAGGATAAGATTGACAACTCATAAAGCAAAAAGCTAAATCTTATCCACAAAGGATAAGAATAACAAATATTTTATCCACAAAGGATAAGGATGACAACTCATAAGAAAAAATATCTAAAGTCAACATGACTTTATTAAAGAAGATTACTAAAGTCAATCCTAAAAGCTAATTGATCATTACAATATGAAACATTACTTTAATAGTACCATATAGGTGGGAGTAAGGAATGTTAAGTGTGCATATAGGCACCAAACCATGAGATTAGAACTAAAGCAATATATGTATGCAAGGAAGTAGGCAGATTAGTTGAATCAATGATTCAACTTATGGGCACATCTACTAACCCCTTGTTGTTTGCATGCCATGAACAATGAAATCAAAGAAATAAGAAATTGAGTGGGTTAAACAGTCACATTGGATGTAAGGAAGAAGCAAATGTTCATTTGCAACCACCACACTTCATTGTCATTGTTTCGGTCCTTGTTGTAGAGAAAAAATTTCAAACCATTTGAGAACCTATTTTCTTTCTACTTCATTCTACAAGAGAGGGTTCCTCAATTGCAAAAGTCTTGCAACTTATGATCATGACATAAGATTAGAATAGGTAGTGGGAGTCCAAAACAAAGGAAGGGAAGAAGGTGAATGATGTTGGAGCATCTCGGGGTGTAAGAGCAATTTTGCATCACCCAAAAATATTTTCAGTTACTTTAATTGATTGTTTGCAAGTATCACTTTGCATTTCAGTCATAATCATTCAACCAAGGTATGAGAAGCCAAACACCCTCTACACACAATTGCAATGGCCTCATGAAGGCCCTTAAAAAAATGTATAGAGAGGAGGAAACTTCATTGATCAGAATTAAGTTGGACACATTTACTAAACGTGATGGCTACAAGAGTTCAACAAAAATTGACAAGCACACTTTGGCAAATGATAAGCCAATTGGTGGCAAATATACGGGCCTCCAACACTGTTGTGTACACTTGCCATTTGCCTCCTCTTAACAGATTTCTAGTTCCTCTTCTGCTAAGAGGACTTATCAACATATAGGTTTATCGACTCTCTTAAGAGGGACAAACTTACCTCAAAAATAGGGGCAATCTTGCTATACATCATGTCTTTCATCTCATTGATCACAAGACACCTGAGTACAAGCAATGTTACACCTCGTCTCATAGTTGTTAAGTTACTTTTACCTTCATGAGTGAAAATGTTGATAAATGCAAATTGTGACTTTGATATGTTTACTAGGTGAAAGAAATACTAAATATGCATTCAGATGATATTGCTTTTAAAGGAATGAGTATGTTTTATATTGATGAAATGTGATGAAAGAATATGTATTACAATGTGAATATTTTAATGCTTTGTTGATGCAAATGTTTTATGATGATCTAATATGAACAGCTAACTACCTATGCAATGTATTAAGTTGCATGCAAGAACATATTCAAGCCTTTGGTACACAAGGGGGAGTATCACTCAGGAGAGGAACTTGGTCTGGTAACCCTTAATGAGCCTAACTGAGCTTTCACACACTCACTTCTAGTTTGGTCAAGTTGAGTTAGTAGCTTGGGAAATGGTATGTTACCTTTAGTTTTGTTTGTCCATGATTTGGAAGAGGTTATGAGCTTGTCTATGAATGTTCTTGATTTGTGTTATGTGATTGAGTCTCTTTATCATATGTGAGTTATTTTTTATGTGTTCATATTTATATAGCAGTCGGTGAAAAATATACATAGAATATGTGTGTGTGTGTGTGTGTGTCCTCGATAACCCATATGCATGGGAAAGTTGATTGGACAAATGAGACGTATGTATACATTTCGTGTATATGTCAATCGATGGATAGAGGATTATATGTGTTTGAGTTTGGATATAAAAGTAATGATATATGTTAAAATATACATATATTAATGTATATGTATATTACTACGTTCATGTAAACGAATATACTTATATATTAGTATACGTTTATATGTATATACATATATATATAATTACTTAAATATATTTGAATGGCAATTGTATATGACGAGATATATATATATACACAATGCTGATTTATATATTATTATGAGAAGCGCATGATATTCTTTCACAAGCACATTATATTTATTATAGTGCATAGCGCATGAGAGGAAAGGTAAACTTAAGTGCATTAGACCATAATGAGAGCCAAAGTGCAAAAGCCAGTGATAGAATGGATAATACATCGCACATATGCATCTTGGACAGCACTATGATATATCGTGTATAAATGAATTCAAACCAAGTTTAAAGTCAGCATAGCAATTGAAATATGTGCAGCGCATGAGTAAGGCGTAAATGCTACGCATAACCAAAGATAGACCAAATCAATATAGACTTATAGCCCACGTAGGATAAAGTCATTAAGTTCAAATGTTGGAAAGAGTATAAATGTGGATATCACGTGAGAATAGAATGCTGCGCGATCATTAAGGGAACCTTGCATGTTAATTTAAAGTGTTGTGGGCAGGGCATTATACATGTCGCATGGCATATTAGTTAAGGCGTGAGTGAATGTAAACCAAGTTCAAAACAAGCAAAGCCAAACGCATAATGAATCTGAAAATGCTGCGTGGAATATAAAACGTGGAGATAGCATTTTGACTTGGTCTTACAAACAGCAAACAAAGGTATGGGGCGCGTGGGTTTATGTGGCGTCAAATTAAGGACTTTGCTTGCATTTAGAAGTCTAATCTGTATTTCTTCTCCAACATACACAGCAGATAATGAATAAAGGAAATAGTCAAGTGAGAAGCTGGCTGAGAAGAGTCGACCTGTGAAACCAATAACCTTGCATTTCTGAGTGTTATTCTTGTTGTCCATTTAAAAGAGCGACTCATTCTTTGAGATATAAGCTGGCTGTGCATGTGTTTGCTGATGAATGTTTTTAGCTGCCACCACTCTTTTATTTGGCTGAGTCAATAGGAAGGTGGCAATCTCATGAGCTTGTTTGTAGCCATGGAGTGCTCAAGTTTTTGTATAAATAGAAGAGCATTTTCCAGCTTGTGGGACACGCATTTGAGCATTCTTACTTCCTAATTTTCTGAGAGTTATTCAGCTGCATTTCTGAGTTTAGGGATTTGTGAGAACTTGAGAGAGAATTTAGTGAGGTTAGAATATTTGCAAAGAAAGAGTTTGTCAAAAGAAGATAGAGGATGGTGAAAGGCTGAGTATAGAAGGAGTTGCTAGCTGATTTTGAGAAGGCTGAGCTAGGAATCCAGAATTGTCAATTAGGACCTTTCTAAGTACAGGCATGCTAGTTTCTTTTCCTTCATATATTTTATGTTGAAATAATTACATGATTGTATATGTCTTGTTTAGAAAGAATTGTGTTGAAAGAGAGTTTAGGTGCTTTGATATGAATTGCTTATACTCTTCTTTGGATAAGTACGAAAGATGCTTGATGAGTCTAGTTGTTTGTGAACCCCGTTATTGGGTTATATACATATACTTTATATATTTGATTATGAGTGTCTACATTGTATTAGATACTATATTAAGTTAAGATTATATAGATATTGTTTGGCTTGTGTAGACTATATTACATTGAAGTGTTCTATTAACTTATAGTGCTAAGTAAACCTTTGTGGACAATGAGGTTAGTAACACAATGGGAAAGTTGACATGATAAAAATGTTATCATCGTTAGGTTGCGATGTTATGCAAACCTTGATTAATAATCTTTACTTGATTGATTACTTATTTCTCCTAGAAAGTAAGAAGAGAATCTTATCCCCAGGGTTAAGGTATAAACTTGGTGGTTATACCAATACTCAACAATAGGGTTGATAAAATGTATTTTATGATTATGTTATTTTGATTAAGAGTTTGTTTACGGAATCCTAAAGAAGGGCTCACATTTCGGTAACCCAAAACCGTATTGTGAAGAGGACTATGGGTGCAGACGTCCAACCCCTCGCAAGTTGATAATGTCCTTCGGATAATATACAAATATAGTGAACATGTGAACATTTGAGTCTTGCCAAATGTAGAAGTCTATGATTTGTTTGTGATCACTTGATAGTTACATTACTTCTGATGGAAACCCTAGGTTAGGAATAACCTATTTTGTAGGGTTGTTTGTTTGATTATTGATTGAAGCAAATAAGTCAGGAATAACCTATATGATCTGATTGATCATTTGATTGTTGATTATACTTTCGATTGGAGTTGATTTATTGTTGAGACCATACTTTTGAATGAATCGTTTATTGATATGAGTATTCTTTTGATTGAGATCATTAATTGATGAGACTATACTTTTGATGAGAATAGAGAATCATTTATTGTCAAGAAATAATCTTGAATGGAGACATATATTGTTGAGACTTGAGATTGTACTTATGGAAATAAAGTCATTTAATGTTATGTCATTAGGAAATACCCGTATGGTTAATTAGGTTATATGTGGGGTTAAGGTTACTCCATGGCGTAAGGGGATAGCCTATGCATAGGATATGAATGGTCAATACAAATCAAACTAGGAAGGTGGGTGAAGTATATGACGTCCACTCTAAATTTTGGGTGATGAAAACTTTGGCTAAAGTAGTGTAAGTTGCCACTGTTTACACTATCAATTCATTGTGATCCGAGTTTACATACTAGGCAGGGAATGCCATATGTGTAGGTTGTAGCCACTGTGTGACAATTCTAGATATGTAGGTTACAACACCAAGCTTAGGTAAGGTCGTTATTATTATGAGGTTACCAAACCAATCTCTTCACCGCAAAGAGGGCCATCTTACCAATTAGGTAGATGTGCGGGGGACCACAATAAATCCATGGTTGGCGGAAAAGCGCTTGAGTGATGCTTCTCTTCATCAGTAGGCGGCCAAGATTTGATGGAGGACACCTCGACCATTTGTGTATCTAGTGCCACTAAGCTCATGGAAGCTATGTAGGTATTTATGTATCCATTTCTATGGAAAACTATAAAAGAGAAATGTTATCATGATATTATGTAATATGAAATCAATACATTGGAAAGATGTAATACTTTGTTGTAATGCAATGGGAAAGTTTGGAATGATGTTTATTTCAAATGTGCATATTATTCTTATATATGAAAAGAAAAATTTTGCTGCTAAGTGTTGGCATCATAGTTTATTTACTTAAGGTTAAAACATAGTAAAACTTTTGAGTAGAACAATGGGCATGTTACAAGCAGAGCTCAACTACGCAATGGGATGTAGAAACTAAGGAGCTACAACAGTTTGATGAGGGCCAAGATGTGCATCCAAAATTGGTTTAAGTCACATAGTAGCCGCTAGTTGAGTCCAGCAGTTCTAATGATGAGGAACATGATTGAGATTTCCATCAGATAAAGAATCCAATTTTTTGTTTTGTTGCTCAAACCAGCTATGCATATCTTCCTTTGGCTTTGCTATTTTGTCAATTCAATATTTGTCACTTGTGACTCTCAGATGATTCGTACTTTGTTACTTTCATTAATATAAATAGAGTTTTAATTATATTGTGCAATCATGATTATCTTGTAGATTATTGAATCAATGGAATGTCATATAAAAAGTTTAAATTAGCTTCGTATCACTTTGAGCTATTTTTAATTTTATTAAGTTATTTTATTTTATTTAAATTATTATTAATTTTTTTTGGGTTTAAAACTGTTGGGTGGTGTTTCTTGAAGATTTGGCAATGGCTTGAACACAATATTGTTATTTTGAATCATTACCGCAGAAAGAATTCTTGTATCACTGTAGCTTAGACTGGAAAATTTAATTTAAATTTAAAACTGCTCTGGAATGTTTCACTTATTTTTCATGTAATTATTAGTAATAATTCAATCACCAAATTGCAGTAAATTTCTCAAAACAGACACAAGTAATAAATAAGGAGGCTTTCAGCCGTCATATTGACATGTCCCCTTTTCGTGGGGCCAACTTTGAAACGAATATTTTGGGCCCTCTAAAATTGATTATCAATACTAATAAAATTTAAAATTAATATATGTGTGTGCCTGTGTGTGTGTGTATATATATAATAAAATTTAAAATTCAAACTTCAAGTTTCAAGTTTGGCACCCAGGTGTTAGGACCCAGGCACTACCTACAGGCCAGTACTAATGTGGGTGAGCTTCATGAGGGCAAGCTATCGGGAAAAATTGATGTTTTGACATTATTTCAACCTGCAAGCTGGGAAACAAACCCTAGAGAGCAAATCTCCTGAGGTAGGACGAAAACCATATCCTCAGTCCTCCTATTACCCCATTTTGTTTTCTGAAAATTCGTTGACCTAAGGTTAAAAGTTCCCTACTTTCAGGACCAGCACACAGGCAAAAATAGCTAGAGAAGGGCGACTGGACAACCAGTCCTGAAGTTGGAACGATCTGCTGATTACCCAACTGTTCAGAAGCACCCGCCAGGTCACAAACAGCAGCGATATCATTGGCGGGATCAGCAAAGTCATCTCCAACCGCCAGGCCCTAAATCTGCAGCATGAAGGTCTTATACAGTCTGCCAGGCACCTGCAAACTGCAACAAACTACAAGATCTGCCCTGCACACTAGTTCAGAATTACACACACTAATCCATCCGCCAGTCAGGTGCACAGTTTCAGATCTGGTCAGCATTAGGGGGAGTTCTAACAGGGTCAACCAGTCCAGAGAAGGAGTGATGTGTTTAACAGGGACAGCGACCTTTGTAGAGGCAAATTTGAGAGATACTGAGATCTGCAGATCTCAGGACTGCTCAGAACTAGTGCCAGTACCTTGCAACTTAGTTGGGCTGACAGGATTGCCATCTGGATCCGTCATATCTGAAGGGTTTCTGCTGCCTTTCTAAGAGACCTTGCATGGCTGTCATTTGGTCCAGCTCCAATGTTATCAATTTCCTCGTAACTACTACAAGCAGTGAGTTGTAATCTACTGAATTGATTGTAATACATATATAACATTTCCTTTTGTTTGCATCTGTTGTTCTGGATTTCTTTGTTAAGGGTTTGATCGTCGCTATAGTTGGGACAGTTAGTAGTAGCTGAGTCCTTGATAATTTTATAAATTAAATTAAAGAAAAAAGAAGGATTGGCACAGGACATTACACATAAGCATGATTACATAGGGACATCCAGCTCTCTAATAATTTACATAAAATTATCGATGCTGGGTTTGAAAAATCATTTGTCTAAAAAGTTGAATTTTGTTTACTTTTCTTTCTTTGGCATTGTTAGTGAGCATCATGTTGCTTCTCAAAAAGTAGCCCCTTTAGGCCTTAATGAATGACACTGATTTTAAGAAATTTTTAGCCTTATCCGGGCATAAATTCAAATGTTCCACACTATGTAGTCAATCCATATACAATGTCATAAAGCCACATTAAATATCATTTATAATGTGTTCTTTTGAGATGAAGACTTTGAAATTTTGAATGACTAGTCATAGTCTCTAATTAAGTTATTAACTTTCGATGAAGTTGTATCCACTGCAGCAGAGAATTGCACTTAAAAAGTTAAATATAAAAAAACCATTCAAAAAGGACAAAATTCAATCTAAATTTTTATGGTGATACTTTAGTCCTTGACAATGTAAACAGTGTAATTTTCGATAATTAATTGCAATATCCACATTTTATAAAGTAAGCAACTGAATTTTCAAAAATGGAAGATAGTCTATTCAACCATTAACTTGGAGATATTTGTGGTTATTAATGAGTTGGAATTTAAAATTGTACATTTGAAATGAAACGAGGACAAAAATATCCACAACAGCAAGGAAAATGAATCAATATATGAATATTAGGATATCAACAAGTAAGAGACAAAACTTTAACCATGTCTTTTACTATAGACATAGAGCACAAAAACCTTACCTGACTCATTTCAGGCGGTCCTTCATCCTTTGCAAGCACCCAGGTGGCAAGGTAAAGTGCAAATAGTAGGCTAAGCGAGCATAAGCCAAAGACAAAAACTATAATAGGTGAAGTATTCACTCCAATGTAGAAGAGAGCTCCAAGCGCAAGCACAGAAAGTAGATAATAAACTCGCCTGTTCAGCCCGAAGAGGACCCTTAAAATCTGAAAATCAAAACATTAGTTGGACACTTTTTAAAAAAGGAGAAATACATACACAAGCAGAAATGTGTCAAAATTTCTATATGGCCATTAGCATACAAATGGATGAATATATAAAAACATTACAAAGCCCCTATTGAAAAATAAAGCTCAAACAAGTATAAAATACAATAGCAACACAGAAAAGTACAACATCAATCAATCCAAATGAAAGGGTGAACAAAAAGAAAGAAATTATATTAATGTAAACAGATGACTGGTATGAATTCAAAGAGATCTGAGGACTGCATTCAGTTGCAATTGAGAAGTAAAGTTTGAATAAACTGAGATAGTGTTGAAATTGTTCATTACACTCAATCCAAGGTAGGCAGTAGAAAGCATTGAAGATGGGGTCTCAAATCCACAAGCCTAAATGAGCTATTCAACTGATATGGTGGATCATATTAACCACAACAACTGACAGTAACCGTTTGACTTGATTTTAAAAAATGCATGCTAATTAGGAAGTCTACCATTCAGATGGCAAATTTGTTTCATAGCCACTTGAGCCCCTTGTGCATTTTAAAACTATCTTAGTTTTCCTGACAAACATAGCCACAATGCAAAATAAAAGTATTAGCAAATACCAGAGCATATTCATTGAACCTTACCCATGGTGTTTTAGATTTGCTCCGCATGATCGGGAACATCCTGGGCTTATCTGGATAAGGTCCAAGTGCTTCCTCAACATCATTATCCATCATCATTGTGTAGGACGAGTTGACCCTCCGAGCAACAACTGGTGCAGAGGGGTACTCCCCACTCTGCGGCAAATTGCCTGCTGATCCTAAACGTTGAATTTTGTAAGAATCTATTTTGGCGAATGCAGCACAATAAGTGCTGCAGTTCTCCAATTAGCTTTACAGGAAAAAAAAGATACTCTCAAACCTCTGCTTATCTGACTGTCACCCTCTTCAACTAAAAGCAATTAATTGCTGTTTTACGTGTCTTCAAAAAGTAGCGTTGGTAGTTCAGTGGCCTGAATTCCTCTCTGCTGCCTGTATCATGTCTGTGCATTAATTCAAACGGTGGTTAGAGCCCTTTCAAAAACCCGAAATGAAAAGATGAAACAAAACAACATCGTTTGTTATGTTGTGGGGTCAAGATTTGCTTTATAGTCCCTTTATTTCTGGTGGAAAAAATATTTTTATCATTCAATGAGTAAATAAATAAAGTATACAGCTAGTTTTTAAAAACAAAGCAACTGGTATAGTAGCATGAATAGCGAATAAAAAATCTATGGTAAACCTGTGAACAAAATTCAAAACACTAACTAAGCATTCACAATTAGAAAACGGGGATATACATACACAAACAACAGAATCCAAAGAATAGGCAATACAAGTCAAATAATAAACAACAGTAGCTTCCAAAAAAAAGTGTCAAAACATACAGACTTTCATGAGAACCATGTTAAATCCCCAGCAAACTTGTTATATGTTTATACTTACACATGTTGAATGTGTAATCAGGTAAACTATCACATCCAAATCTGGGTATGTCACTCCAACAGACAAGGGCAGGTGCAAGTCCTGGGTGAATTTACCAGAGGAGACCTTGGTAGTGGCATCTAATCAAAACGACAACCTGATAAAAATTTACCAACCATAAAAAATGGTGGCTTCCAAAATTTGGATATTTAAAACAGGAGAGCTTCCAGGATTACCATAAATTAGCTACAGTGTCCTATCTCCATCTCATCAAAAGAAGTGTTCAGAGCACCGCACAATTCAATCAAAATTATGATAATCCACACAAACTTATGTTCATCAAAAACCTTCACGCAATACATTGCAGACTGACACTGTTCTGCATAAATCCAATTCAGATCTTCCCTAAATTTAAATGCCGGCGAAAATTGGCCCTCAGAACCACTCACCTTACCTCATTTAATGTAAAATGCCGCTAGCATATTTTCAATCTAAAGAAACGATAATAAAACCCAAAACCTTGAGCGATCGTCTAATTCATCAGCATTCCAATCAGATCCCTAATTCACCAAAACCTATAGTAGCCCAATGAACGATATTTAAAAAGCCCTACCCAAAGAAAAAAAACAAAGCAGGGTTTCAACTGTGTATCAAAATGGGCACAAAATAAAACTACACAAAACCAAACAAAATAAAATACAACATCAAACAGAGATCTGCGAAAATGTCGAATGGCATGCAGTCCATTCAAATTTATAAAATCCAACAAAGGGCTGCGAAAAATTACCTGTCAGAATTTTTGTAAATATGAGGGAATCACCGAATGAAAATTCGAAGACGATCTGCACAGAAATAATGATTAATTGCAGAGAAAGCAACAAACGCCAGATACACACAACAAAATTAAATAGGTCTAAAACATTTTGTTCCCAAATACCGTTAATCGAATCGAAGCAAATGACGGTTTCCTGAACAAAAAAATAATAATATTCGGATAGTATATTTCTCTGACTCGGCCAGCAGACGACGCTCAAACGCATTAATGGACGAAGATATATAAAGTCGGTACATCTTTTTGTGCGTTAAATGACGGCTGGTTTAAATAGGAATGAAAGAAGATGACGCTGAGTCAGCGTGAGGTCCACCATGTTTACTGGTCGAGCTGGACAAAGCGGCCAGGTCATGAACTACGTGTCGCAGGATTAATGAGCTTCGCGAGCATCTTGACCAGTTTACGTGGGGGCGTTTTTCCTTTATGGAGTCTTCCATTAAGGGATGGGGGTCGTTGAATCTTCACGATTTAATTTTTATTTTTTGAGCATGTATAAAGTAAGTTTACGGCGCAGATTGTGGGATTATTTTTCCTATTTCTTAGTCAAGGTTAGGAAGTAGTCTCAAACCATAATAGTCTAGTTTGTGGGATTAATGTATTTTTCTTATTTTATATAGGTTAGGAAGTAGTCCCACAATTTTTCATATTTTCTAGTCAAGGTTAGGAATTAGTTCCAAACCATGATGGCAAACCTTGGATTAGGTATATAAACTAGTAATTGGATCTATGGGTTTAAAGTGTGTGTCGATAATCTTTTATTATTTTAATTTTGTTAGAGTAGATAATTTTTATATTGTCAATTTTTTATGGAAAAATATGTAGGTTGTTAAATGTATTGTTTATAAGATAAAAATTAATTAATTTTATTTTAAAATAGAAGAAAAATAATTAGAATAAAAAATTATGTATCACAATTGAAATTCTATCTTGTTTGAGATTTATCAGAACTAAATTATATCATGTTGATCTCAACATGAGTGTACCTTAAAGAGTGTGTTGGAATTGAAATTTCTTTCTTGATTGAATTTGAACATTTTCAACATGAAAGGACAAGTGGCATAATGATGGAAAATCTCTCTAGCCACAAATAAGTTCTAAGTTTTAGTGTCCACCTATCCAATATTCTCATCAATGTACTTATATTTCCTTGTAAAAATAAATACAACTAGCAACCACACCATAGTGTGCAATGGGTACACGAAAGAGGTGTGGAAGGTCAATTAGAAAAAAAAATGATTTATTTAGAAAAATCTAAAAAATGATCTCTTTAAGAAGTCTTCCATTAAGGGATGGGGGTCATTGAATAGTGTGAATCTTCACGATTTAATTTTTATTTTGTCAACATGGATAAAGTAAGTTTAGGCACAGATTGTGGGATTAATGTATTTTTCATATTTCTTTGTCAAGGTTAGGAAGTAGTCTCAAATTATAATGGTGTAGATTGTGGGATTAATGTATTTTTCTTATTTTCTAGTCAAGGTTAGGAAGGAGTCCCAAACCTAGGCACAAATTGTGGGATTAATGTATTTTTCATATTCCCTAGTCAAGGTTAGGAAGTATTCCCAAACCTTGATGGCAAGTCTTGGATTAGAAATAAAAACTAGCAATGGATCTATGGGTTTAAAGGGTATGTTGGTAATTTTTTATTATTTTAATTTTGTTAGAGTAGATAATTTTTCTATTGTTATTTTTTTATGGAAAAATATGTAATTTGTTAAATATATTGTTTATAAGATAAAAATTAATCAATTTTATTTTAAATAGAAGAAAAATAATTAAAATAAAAAACTATGTAGTACAATTAGAATTCTATCTTGTCTTAAACTTATTAGAATTAAATTATATCATGTTGATCTCAATGTGAGTGTACTTTAGAGAGAGTGTTGGAATTGAAATTTCTTTCTTGATAGAATTTGAACATTTTCAACATGAAAAGACAAGTGACATAGTGATGGAAAATCTCTCTAGACACAAATAGGTTCTAAGTTTGAATGTCCACCTATCCAATATTCTCATCAATGTACTCATATTTCCTTGTAAAAATAAATACAATTCATATCATAAAGTAGCAAAAAGGAAAAAGGTAAAATCTATGCAAAAATACTTAAAATGACTCAAATAACTCTTGTGAGATAACTTTTGTACTTGATGATTTACATATGCTCCAAGTTGTCAAATGAATCTACACTTTTACACTATCTAATAATTTGAGCTCTTTTAGTGAATGTCAATTCATTCAATATTTAGGAAATAAATAGGCTCCATTAATTACCATTTTTGGGTAGGATGAAGTGTAAAATATTTGACCATTAAAGAGTATGGTGTTTAAGTAGAGTGTAGAGAGATGGAACACCTTGTGCACAAAGCCTCTCTACATGGTCTACTATGTTTGTATCGTGAAACAACTAAATAAAAGAAATATCCCAACAACAAAAAATGTTGAGGTCATATATTAACAACAAAAGTTAAAATAATATTAAACAATATTTTTAAAGAATAATACATTTAGAACAACATCAAATAATATTAAAGCTAAGAATTAAATTAATATAACATTAGTCAAATTATTGGTGAATATTTTCATAACTAATGAATGGTTCACAAGGCACAAAACTCGTTGAAGGTTTTACAAATGGGGTAGCAAGCTAAGTGGGTTTAACCTTGGGGAAAACTCCATGGTTAAGTGTGCTTGACTTGGAGTAGTAATGGGATGGGTGAGCTCTCGGGAAGGCCCAATGCTTCACCTATGTGAGCATCACCTAGATGCAATGAGTGCTAAGTGGACCATTCATTCTCATGAGAGATGGGTTCTTGTGAACCATTACCCATGAAATATGAGTCAATGAGTTTGACTCAACAAAATACATAGTTGAATCCTAATAGCAATATCATAATTTGACACGATGTGAAAAATACCTCCTACAACTAAGCAATTGTTAGATGAACAACATTGTAGACATCTAAAAACATCATGATCATATCACACACCTTATTTTTATTACTAACACTATTTCTACCTACTTCACCCTATTTCATCTATTTAATTAAATTCACTATTTTTTTCCTATTAATGGAATAATTAACATTATTTGATTAATTCACCCTTGCATGCTAATTTTCATCTCAATTTATTAAATAATGCAAATTATTTAGTTAAATCTCCTAAGTCCTCTCATTTGATTAAATAATGTAAATTGTTTAATTAAATGTCACATTTCCCCTATGGGTTAAATGATTTCTAATTGTTTAATTAAGAGTCTTAATTCCCTCCACTTGCACAATTAAGTAATTTCTTAGAAGAAATTACTTAATTGATTAATTTCTTCTAATTTCCTCCATCCGTTGAAAGAATATTCTCATATTTGAATTCAAATATTTCCCTCCCCATGGAAATATCTCTCACATGCTCCTAAAATCATGGGATTTGCATTCGTCTCAAGCAATTTTATCCCTTGATTAATATCATTGGTCCATGTCATTGAGCAATCTCAATCCTCGATTTGGTCATTGTTCCATGCCATCTTCTCTCCTTCAATTCTATCCATTGATTAGTCAATTTGATCCTAACCATTGATTCATTCTAAAAGTCTATAAATAGTATTCATTTTACATGAATTTCTATTCACAACCATTTGAGCAAACTTATTATGGAAGATTTCATACTCACCCATTACCATTTTAAGCTTTTGTGAATCACTCTTGCCACCATTATCAACTTCATCAAGCTTTGAGTCATTCAACATGGATTAGGCTTGGGACTAAGCACTCCATATCATATCTAACACTAATCCCCCAATGGAATGAGGTTTGCATCTCTTAATTAGGCTTTTGAGGTGAATTAGCTTTGGTATTTCATATTTTCCTTAAGCTAAATGTTAGTATTTCTAAGAATTTCATTGGAATATGGCTTAATTAGATCAATTTCTTTGTTTCTTAGTTGATTCCTAGCCTAGTTGATTTGGTTAAATTTGCATGTTCACTGGCACAAATATAAAAAAATTAAAGAAAAGAGTCTCTTTTGGCATTGGCTAGCAAAGGAGGGTGGTGTAGTTACCTCGTCATGTGTGTTATCTTCTCGTATGAGTGAGGTTAGTGTCACTAAGGAGATCTATTTGAGCATGATAATTAAATTCATCATGAAACCCTAATCAAAGTCAAACTCAATACATAGATTAGAAATATCTATATTGAGTGTAGTCCCCACACCACCACACTTATATTTCACTTGCACAAAATATTTTTACCAAAAGATTAAAAACCATTCTTATAAAGGCAATAAAGAAAGAAAGTAAAAAAATAAGATGCTCTTGTATTGGTAAAATCAAGAGTCCATCATAGTGAAGAGGGGTTTTTAACCCTATGACTTATCTTCGAGATAGGTTTCCCATGTTTGGTGTAGACTAAGAAGTTGCAAAGGAAATTATGTAACTATATGATCAATTACATAATAGAAATATGTAAAACAAAATGTAGAAATGATGTACATACCTTGTGACACCTTAAAGAGTATGGTGTTTAACTAGAGTGTAGAGAGATGGAACACCTTCTGCACAAAACCTCTCTACATGGTCTACTATGTTTGTATCATGAAATGACTAAATAAATAAAAATATACCCAAAAAGGTATTTTAATCCTCAGACCATATATTAACAACAAAAGTAAAAATAATCTCATTCAATATTTTTAAAGAATATTAAATTTAGAACAACATCAAATAATATTAAAGCTAAGAATGAAATTAATATAACATTAGTCAAATTATTGGTGAATATTTTTATAACTAAGCAATTGTTAGGATGGGCACAAATATAGAAAACTTAAAGAAAAATGTTCTCTTTTGGCATTAGCTAGCGAAGGAGGGTGGTGCAACTATCTCGTCTTTATGTATCTTTTCACACGAGTGAGGTTAGTGTCAACAAGGAGATCTATTTGAGCATGATAATTAAATACATAATGAAACCTTAATTAAACTCAATACATAGATTAAAAATATCTCTATTGAGCATAGTACCCAAACCACCACACTTGCATTTCAATTGCACAAAATATTTTTACCAAAAGATTAAAAAAGCATTCTAGTAAAGGTGGTAAAGAAAGAAAGTAAAAAATAATGCAGACACTCTTGTATTGGTAAAATAAAAGAGTTCACCATAGTAAAGAGGGGTTTTTGACCATCTACCTTATCTCCAAGATAGTCTTCCCATGTTTGTTGTGGACTAGGAAGTTGCAAAGGAAAGTATATAACCATATGATCAATTAAATAATAGAAATGTGCAAAACAAAATGTAGAAATGGTGTACAGACCTTGTGACATAACATGAGCAGTGTTTTTCCCTAGGTGTCCACGAGAATAAGGTGGTTGGAAGTGAGGGCGTATATGTCCATTTTGAACAGGAGATTTCCATTGGAATCAAATATGGTGAAGCTCCCACTAGAATTTATAGAATTTGATAAAGAGAAACAAATACTTTCAAGAATTGAATCAACTCAAAGATGACATGTTTTATGAAATTAAACATAAATCACATAATTATTTTCTATAAAAATAAAATCACAAAAAGTTTCTTAAAAAATCTTAAGACTCTATTAGTGGCTTCTACCAAGGTTTTCTCGAGAAAATAAGAATATGTTTAATAACCATTTTGAGCACATACACAATCCTTGAAAAAAAGAATAATTAGCACAAGAAAAGCACTACGTTATTTTCTTGTAATTTCCCTATTATATAATGATTGAATGAATAGGTTACATCGTTATATGATCTCTCTCATATATTTTTATTTAGTAAGAAAATTATGTGTTATTTATTTGACCATTGAAGAGAAAGATGTTTAAGTAGAGTGTAGACACACTATCATGAAATGACTAAATAAAAGAAATATCCCAAAAAAGAAGCATTTAAATCTTGAGGTAATAAATTAACAATGAAATTCAAAATAATCTCATTCAATATTTTTAAAGAATACAAAAGTTGATAATAAAGTTAAAACAACATCAAATAATATTGAAGCTAGTAATGAATTAATAAAATATCAATCAAACTATTGGAAAATATTTTCAAAACTAAACAAGTGTTGGTGTAGACACTAAAAATTGTCCTGGCCTACAAGTGACACTTTTACATTAATTCATGTATAAGCCATATAATTAAATAATTATCACCAATTTCATATTCCATTATTAATTAAACAATATCATATTATTTAATTAATTCACTTTAATAATATTCTTTCTTGATTAATTAAATTATTTATTTAATTACATCACTAATTATCTTTATTTTACAAAATTAATTAATTAAATTATTATTATTTAATTATTTTTCCATTATCCACCTCCTAAAATAAATAATTACTTTAATTTTTTAATTATTAATTATTAAATCTCATGCATTTCTAGCTCATCCTCTAACTGAGACTTACTCTTAGTCCACTAATCAATCAATTTCAGTCTACTCAATCAAATTAGTTCACTGACACTCAGTCTAAGTTAACAATTCAATCAAATCTCTTAACTAAATCATGCAAACAGTTGACTAATCCTTGCACTTAGTTCACTAAATCATACAACCAGTTAACTAATCAATCAATTCTTCTCGTCATTTCTCCACCATCGATCTCTTCAGTTCTTCCTCAAATCTAGACTGTCCATCAAACTTACATTTTCTATAAAATCAAATCTTCAACCTCATTTGAAACCAACCATGGTCTTTGATATTTTGCTATCATATTCATTCATTTGAGATTATTACAACTGTGCACATAAAATTTTGAGAGCAACAATAGTTTTTAAATCAAATTTGAGAAGAGCAATGAATGTGATTCAAAGTTGACGTGAGAAGGTATTACTTTGATTATTTCAATTTCTTGATTTCTTATGTCACTTTATTCTTCATTGTTGGATTAGAATTAGTTTGCTTGAATTTAACTATTTTTTGGTTGTTTTTGATGATTCTTGCATTATTTTTCTAATTCTTGGTCGGCAATTGGTGAACCTGACATGAAATGCTAACATTTTTTTGTGAAAAAATAATAAAATTTATAGTTACAGGTTCTATAGCACATTTGTTTAGTGGAGAGTGATGCATTTGTGGAGTTTTGTAACACATCTATTCTATGTGATACAATTGTTGAGTTCAATGATGCATATGCTTTCTGGAATGCATGCATAGAATTTTGTGACGCATCAGTCAAAATTAGCAACACAATTGTCTGAGATCAGGATTTATCATTTTTTGTCTAACAATTGTTGTTTTTTATTATTACACGGGATTGGAAATTGATTGTGTGGTTCCCTAATCTTAATTTTATCATTTTTGGGTTGTCTTTTTGTGTGTTTTTGGTGTCTGTAGATTATGTAACACATTTGAGGATTTCAACACTACAATCATTTTTGGTGACACATTTGAGGGTTTTGATCACCGCATCTGAGGGTTTATGCATTGCAACTATTTCTACGACGCATCTATCAAAAAGAGTGATACATCTATTTGTTGAATCAAAAAGGTATAAAACATTCAATTTCTATTTTACATACAATTTGATTCAGGTAGAATAGGTGTTTTTGGGTTACTGATCTTTATTTGTAGATTTGTGGCAACCGTTTGGAAAAGAAATTACTTTTATACTACTAGCTTCATTTGTTGCAACTCGATCAACAAAGACCTACTTTGAACTACTAATTAGTTTGATGCAGGTTCACTGGCCAAAGAACTAAATTTTATACTTATGTGTCTTTGATTTCTAGCTTAGATAACTTTCCATTTGTGCTTAAAAAGAACATTTTTTTCCATGTCTAGTAAGTTAATAGTTTTGTATGCTCTTTCTTCACACCTTGTGTGATATTGGAAATCAAAAGCACTATTGACTTACAATTTGTTTGTTCAGCTAAGGTGTGGTTGTTCTACGTATGCTCTCCCCTTGTGACTCTTAAGAACAATCTTGGGGATCGAAAAATAGCACCATAACTATTTTTTTTAAATAGGAGACCTCCCTGGGGGCCTCATCACCCCAAGGTTCAATATCAAGCACATTTCCCAATATGCTATATAAAGGGGGAGAGAAAAATTTGTACCCTAAGGAGTAGCTAGCATCATTCGAGCCAATCCTCATGACCCTCAATCTTCTAAGACACATATAGGTGAAGAGGAGAGGGGAGACCCGCTTGACTCAGGCACTATCAGACGAGCTCTTTGTTCACAGAAAACCCACACTAAGAACCTTGTTAATTAGAAGCCCCTAGGAGCCACCGACCATAGCTCAATGTATTCTAGGGTACAATATCATGCCTGAAGCTACTCACTACATACTCCCTTAAGTAGAGCTATAAATCCTTGGGGTTGGCTTTTATAGAAAACCAAGGAGAGAAAAAAGGTGAGCCTATTACCGTATTGGGCCTATTCCACTAGATGTATAGCTATCCGCTTTTACAAGAAAGGTGTTTCCATCCAATATTATGGAGTATTAACACTTTGATGCGGTGAGCCTACATCAACTTTACAAACCCATTTGATTAATTAAGTTATGCTTGTCTTCCAATTGTCTTCTACTTGTGAAATACCCATTACGACATTGGCGTTTGGGCCTTAAGCCTTGTTTACTAAGAGTCAACAGTCAAATAATTATTATTTTCTTCTAAGTGTTTTATGAGTGTATTTTATCCAAAACTAAAAAAATCCAACACAAAAAATCACATAGAGCAACTGATTTTAGGGAAAAATCCAAAGTAACACATTTGAACCTTTTTGCAATGCAATCAGTCATAAAAGGTCAAAATCATGCATTTGTTTAATCTTGTACCACATATATCGAATTTTATACCACATATGTATCCTGTTATGCATTTACAAAACCAAAGTTATGCATTTGTTAGATTTTGTGTTGCATTTGTATCCCGTTATGCATCTATAAGCCAAATTTTGTGTTGCATTTGTATCTCGCTATGCATCTATAAGCCAAAATCGTGCATCTATTGATTATTTCAAATGTTGCATTTGGTTTCTAAGTCGTATATGTGTTCTATAATGCAACTCAAACTTTATATAATGCATATGCTCAAAAACCTAGAAAAAAGTCAAAGCATCGCAATTGTCTAGATTTGTAATGCATCTATCATTGTCACACAATTGTACAATTTTGTCACACATATGTTACTTTTTTGTGATGCATTTACTACTTTTTGTACTACATTTGAGACTTTCTATACCACACCTATAGATTTCCCTAATGCATTTGTCTACATTGAGAAATTAGGGTTTATTCCTAAGGATCTAGATTACAAAACTGACTTATACAATGACCTAACACAAAGACGTAAGACTTGTCTAATTAGTATTTTTCTACTTTACTTAGCTTAAATTGCTCTCTTAAACTAAAATTTTGTCATCCAACATCATAGACATCCACTTTTTCATTCTCTGAATAGGAAACCAATCAGATTTTGATTTGAACATAGTTATCTTTTAAATGCCTTGACCTCATACTCTCCAATTATCCCATCAATAGTAGGACCTATAACTCATAAGTCTAGTTAAGGTTTTACTTTTATCAAACATCATCCTAATCTTTGTCTTTTTGAGGTCTATATATTTCCTTTGATCACCTTGGTCTATTTTAATTTGTCAAGTATCCTTTTCAAAATAAAAAAAAATCCAAAAAAATAGCATAAAATTCATTTTCAAACACCCTTTAAAAATCAAAAATCCCAAAAATATAGCATAATTTCATACTCATTTTGCATCCTTTAAAATCAAAAAATCTTAAAACATCTAAAAGCGTTTAAAAACTACAAAACCCATAAAAATAAAAATAAAACTTTTTTTTTTCAAAAACAACATCTTTTAGCACATCAAGTCTTTTTATGGTTGAAATGAGATCACAAAGAAAAAAAACAAATGGATTTCACAATTGACCCTACTTTCAATCCCACTAGCCTAATGCACTTTGGGTCATCTTCAAATGAGCAACCAAAGTCACAACTTGGAACTCTACCATATTTTGACAATGTGTTTAACTTGAATAATGTGGAACAAAATCTAACCCAAGATGAAATTGACAATGCTTCACAAGATCCCCGAATATTACGAATAATGGATGAACTCATATTTGCAAATCCCAATAGATACTTTTTTATTGCTTGCACAAAATATAGTGAAACTTCTTGTAGATTTTGACATTTCCACCATAATGAGACAATTGCCAAATGGGTCTCAAGCACAAGGTATAGTTAATGTGACACCTCCATCGCACGATCCCAACTCACAACATTTGAATACAAGCATTCCATTTGGAAAGGACCTCCCATAAGGCAACAACTGTAAACATACCTTTCACCCTAACATTTGGCACACAATCCACGAACCCATTTTCCCACACATCTCAAATTGTAGCACAATAAAGCAATACAATACCTATGACTCATAACAGGTCATAAATCGAAACCCACCCAACAAAACTCGAAGGACAAAATATTCATTTATAATGTCACAGGTAAACATGACCCAAACTTCACAAAACACGAACATACCTCTGACCCAGACTTGAACATTCTTCGAATTAAACCAAAACCTAAATCAACCTCCACAACAACAACAACCTAATCTAAATCCAATATTCACATCTCAATTTAACCAAACTACCCAACCTATAGCACAACATCATTTCAACATGCTCAACCAAAACACCCACACTTCCACTTCAACTGCAAACCATCAAAACATAAACTTGTTTATAAACTCTCTATAGAGCTAGACATAGTATACCCAAACACATACATCTCCTACATCACCATCACCCACAAAGATATTGGCTCAACAATTACAAAGCCTGCAACAACAGATGACCAACATGCGGGTTACAAAAACAAAAAAGACTTACTCCATCAAGGACTTGTGTCCTTATCCTTTTCATCAGAGTATATACATGCCTCCTTTCCCCACACACTTTGAAGTACCAAAATTTGACAAGTACAAGGGGAAAGGAGATCATATAGAGCATGTGAGAGAGTTTCACATAGCCTGCTTAGATGTTGCATATGATCACATGTACTTAATGTGTCTTTTTTCATGAAGTCTTTGAGGACAAGAACTAGAATGGTTCACACGCTTACCTCCTGGTATAAGGACCTAGAGTGAATTAGCTAATAACTTTGTTACACATTTCTCCTACAACATCAAGAAAAAAATAAAAATAATAAACTTATGCAAAAATATACAGAAGGATGGAGAAATATTTGCTTCATTCTTATAGAGATGGAGGAACTTAGAGAGCAAATGTTCATGTCATACACCAGAAAAGCAATTGGTGCAAATCTTTGTGGAAAGAATCAATTCAAAAGTGGTGTTTCATCTTTGAATTCATTGTTCTAATTCATTTGAGGAGGTTATTGAGAAGGGTCTCTCCATTGAGAAAGCCCTCATTGTAAAAGGGTTACTAAAAAATTTCAAAGAGAATAACAATAACTCGAGCACTTCAAATGATAAAAACAAAATCTTGTCACAAAACAAGAATGTGATGAATGATGGTGTGGTGGATGCGAAAGTAATAAACAAAGTTCACCCCATTGTTAGTCTTAAAGGATCTTCCATGCAAATATCCAACAATAATAACCAACTATAAAATCACGAGCAATCAACAAATGTGGTTTAAAACAATGCACAAAATGGTCCTTTGAGGACTAATAATCTGAGACAAAAATACACACCCTTAGGGGAACCCATTAAGTCAGTTTTAAAGAAGCTATTGCAATCAAATATTATCAAACTCCCAAAGGTAAGACATTATGAACTATGACCTTTCAAACTGGCCTGGTAGAATGACGAATTTTGTGAGTATCATAGGACAAAAGGGCATAAAACCTCCACATGCTTTAAACTCAAAAACATAATTCAAGACCTTATAGAATAGGGGGTCATAGTGATTGATAATTCATAGGGATCCTCTAATACCGATCATACCATCTCCAAAGATTCCATACAAAATCATGGACATGGAAAAGCCTCTAGTTTGGGGTCAAATGTTAAGGACCAAGCCAACTAAACTCATGTTGCATACAAATATTGTTACACCCCAATTATGTAATTACTATTTACTATTACTATCCAGGGTAAATGTGAATGTAATTTGAATTTTGATGGTGAATAAAATGTGCTTGCACTTTGTTATTGATGCATTATGAATGAATGCTTTTTCATTTAAATGTTATATGAAGAAATGAATATATGTGAAATGGATGGTTATTGAATTGATATTCTAGCTTTGGAGATGTATTACATATACTACATATTTTGTGAACAGTTGACAACCGTGAGCATGTGTTAGTGGTTGCAGGTAAATGTTCATTCCTCTAGGTAGAGGGGAAGTATCACTTAGGAGAAAATCTTGGTTGGGTAACCAGTAACTTAACCTATATGAGCTTACACACACACTCACAATAGAATGATTGGGTCTAGTCATTGTGTTGGGAGTTGGTAAGTCATCCTTAGTTGATTTGTCTACATTAATAAGAGTCTTGTTTACTGTTGAAAGCATTATTGGGTGATGTTTACCTATTTGAGCTTATGAGTTCTTCTTTTATTACTACATTTTGTATTGATGAGTAGGACGTACATAGTTTATACACATGCATGTCAAATGGATCTAACAACATGTATATGTATATGAATAGATATATAACACGTAGGTGCTTATCAATGCAATAGTAATTGTGTTTGGCTATTATGTGAATTGAATGTGTGTGTGTGTGTATATATATGTATAGTATATACATATATCCATATGTATATATGTATCGATACACGCGTATGATGGCAAACGGACATGGCCATACGAATGTATCGATATATGTATACATATGTATACATGTACATAGAGGCATATACTTATATACATATATATACACATATACACAATCGATATATAATATTATTACTATGTGATTACTATATTACTTATACTTATTTGTATATTGCTTGTGTAATATTATATATATATATATGTACATAATATTACATATACATATATATGTATATATATATATACATATATATACATATATGTATGTATACATATATATATACATATATGTATGTATACATATATATATACATATATATATGTATATACATATATATATACATATATGTATGTATATATATACATATACTCACTGCTCATATATATGTATGTGTATATATATATATATATATATATACATATATATATACATATACATATATACATACATACATATATATGTGTATATATATATACATATATACATACATATATGTATATATACATATATGTATATATATATATATATGTATATATATATGTATATATATTTAAAATATTAACTAATGCTTGGGAATCGACTATCATTAGCAATGATAGAGGTTAATTATTCAACTTAATTGAAGGTCGATTATTTGATGCTTATGACTGTACTTTATGAGGCCGAATTTAACCCATGTTGCCCACGCTTATAGAAGTGAATATTCTGCAAATTAATTCACAACATTATGTCGATATAAGGAAAAGACTTGGTCAATGCCTTTAGTGGAATCATCTTTGACTTAGTATGCAACACCACTCACTCCATACAACTAAAAGGTGGCACATTAAGGACATACTTAGCCAAAAAATACTATAGATTGACCTCCTTTGGTGAGAGCAATGAAAGACTATTTCAAAACATCACATGTTGATAAAGCATAATGTGAATTGCTCACACAATGAACATCTACAACAAATAGGTTTCATAAGGTGGTGCCAAGGTAATTCATTCTCTTTCCAACAGTTGGCGATTTGCATTGTATTTGAATTAGTCAATATCAAATGTGCAACACACAGAATTCATCGACTTAGTCTTGGCATGAGTTGACTAATTACATTTATCAGTTTGACCACTTTAATGACATGCTCGTTCACAACTTAATACACCTTTTATAGCCGTTGATATTAGCACATAGACATAGCAATAAGAAGTTTACTAAGTCAAAGATGATTCCACTAAAGGCATTGACCAAGTCTTTTCCTTATATCGACATAATGTTGTGAATTAATTTGCAGAACATTTGCTTCTATAAGCGTGGGCAACATGGGTTAAATTCGGCCTCATAAAGTACAGTCATAAGTATCAAATAATCGACCTTCAATTAAGTTAAATAATCAACCTCTATCATTGCTAATGATAGTCGATTCCCAAGCATTAGTTAATATTTTAAATACATAGTAATATATATATGTATATATGTATATATATATATACATATATATATGTATGTATATAT